>JAPYYT010001341.1:0-66604 GCA_030522565.1 Ceratosolen corneri
TTTCATGTGTGTGTGTATACACGCGTAATTTTTTACTACTCCACACAAAGAGATAAGGTGAGCGGAATAAAGAGAGAAATATATATATATATATATATATATATATATATATATATATATATATATATAAAGAGAGAGAGAGAGAGAGAGAGAGAGAGAGAGAGAGAGAGAGAGAGAGTAAGACGGAAACCAGTTTGTTTCCTTTCGATTCCTTTCGCTTTGGTTACACTTTGATTTTGCCTTTATTATATTACCCCTCTCTTTCTTTTTTCTTTCTCTCTCTTTCTCTCTAGTTCTTTTGATTACAGCGGTTGTAATTCCGTTCAATGTGAGATGGCGGCAACATTACGTAATACGCCATTATAAAGATTCAAGTAAGACGATAGCTGTAATTCACTCAATGAAAATGAATCTAAACCAAAAAGTGTAAGTAAGAGGGAAATCCATAGACGGAGGAGCATCAATATCATTTTATTTTTGCATACTATAAGGAAAATATAAAGATCGTTTATATTTATAATCAATAATATTATTTATCATAAATCTTAAGAATTCTACATAAAAAGAGTATTAGATTTAATCAAATAATTTAATTAGCTATTTAAGATTCAATATGTAAGGAATATTGAGTTCATTTGGACACTGATCATTTATTGTTGTTATTGCCTTACATTAAAAAAAAGAATTTTACAAAATATTTACAAAGTGTATTCAATTAAATTTAAGTTAATAAATAGTATCAAACTATTCTAGTTACATATAAATTAATTAATTAAGTAGAATTAGTGCATTAAGCAGATACCAAAAGAAGTTCCAACTTCCAATTAAAAGATATTTTAGCTTTGTTAAAATATATTTTATCAATATACTTAATACAATTATAGAATTATTATAAAAATTTGAATTCTATTATATATTAATTTTTTATTAAAAAATCTCTGTTAATTCTAATCAATACTTAATAATTTTGAAACTAAAATTCATTTTTTGTTTCCAATTGCAATCATATATTATATACGAATAGAAATAAACTAATATATTTTATCATAAATAATTATGAGTAATAGTCTATATGTTAAAAAGCAAAATAGTACAACGATGGGTCATATGTAAAAAATAAGAGGCGAGCTAAAGTATTTTATAAACATAAAAGAAAAAGTAATAGAAACAAGGCAAGAAATATATAATTATGTATAAAAGGCAAAGTAATAGAAACAAGGCAAGAAATATATAATTATGGATATAAGACAAAGTAATAGAAACAAGGCAAGAAACATATAATTATGTATAAAAGACAAAGTAATAGAAACAAGGCAACAAATATATAATTATGTATAAAAAACTAAATGAAAATGTAAATTGTTGATAATAATAAAAAGGCTTTTGTAGAATAGGTAAGGTATTGCTATGCATCATATGAAAAAAGAAAAATATTACGACGAAATTCATTACACTTTTACTCCTATGTTATCAAATTTTACAGTTGTATGACACACGCACTTATATATATTCTAAGTTTTTACTTTGAAAATTGAATTGCGTACGTGGCAGCGGGTCAATAAATATTCATTTCGATGGCAATCATGTTTAATAATACATATTATAGCTTTGAAGGGAGAAATCGATAATAAAGAAAGAATAATACATAATCAATGAAATGATATTTGTGAACTAGCAGAGTATTACTATTCTGAAATCTATTTTTTCTACTACTTTTCTTATTTTTTTCTCTCTTTGACTTTAATTTAAGAACTATTACGCTTAATTAAGTAATTCATAACAAATTATATAATAATATACTACACAAAACTGAACAATTTTATTTTTTAAGTTTATTAAATTTTATATATTGGTATCAGATTCTAAGAAAGCGTTAAGTAATTATGATTACAGTGTATCACGTAGTTTAAGTATATTTTTTGAGAAAAATCCATATGAATACATTTATAACTGTATGCAAAGAGATGTAATTATTTAATATTATTATTTGGGTTGACAATCGGAATGGCAATGAAATAAATCCTATATGATTTATATGTATTATACAAGAGTGTTCTGATGCTTAAAACCAGTGATTTATATGCGCGGTCGCACTCTAATAAACGTCCGGTAAGACTTCGGGTGAACAGTCAAGAAGAGTTGTAATAGAGAACGAAAAGTACAAAACAAGAATAGAAGGGCAGAAATTGTATCGGTTCGAACTGACTTTTTACTTTTTGGAACTACAACACTTTATAGATACTGGGAATAAAGATATGAGTGCAATACAACTTTGATCTTTATATCTTTGATCTATCAAAAACTGTATTTTCCTATCAACCTTATAATATTGGTTACTTTTTAAAAATCAAAAGCTGTTACTTTAGAGATAAATACTGAAAATTAATTGATATTTTAATTATTTTAGAAATCCTTAAATTAAATATTTTTAAATTACTTCTATCTTACTTAAATCGTTTTTTTATATATTTTTAAAACTTAGAAAGATACTCTCTATTATTAAAATTTTATATTAAATTGATATTATTATATATAGTTCAAAACATTTATACTTTTTTCAATGCATTAAAATATAAAATTAATTAAAGTTGTTACTAAAAAAATTACTTATATAATTGAGTACAATTTTTATTATTTTCAATTACTTCAGTTTAAAATAATCAGTAAAAAAATGTTACTAGTTCGTTTTTTAGTTTTATTAACAAATATGATATATCTTGACATTTCTCAAAATTTTACAC
This sequence comes from Ceratosolen corneri, assembly GCA_030522565.1. Lineage (NCBI taxonomy): Eukaryota > Metazoa > Arthropoda > Insecta > Hymenoptera > Agaonidae > Ceratosolen > Ceratosolen corneri. The sequence goes on from JAPYYT010001341.1 coordinate 2,742, forward strand.
ATTATATTTGTTTATATTATAGAAAATTGATTATACAGATATTTAAAACTAATTTTAAAAATATTCTATTTATAATAGAGTATAAAAACTAAATATTAATGTAAAATTGTAAAAACTAAAGCAAATTGTAAAAATGCATAATTGTACAGTTACAACAATTCCCAATATTTTTAAGATGTATTTTCTTATATAATAAATGTTATCCAACGTTAATTTATAATAAAATAGAACACTTAATTCAATTTTAAAAAGTAATTTTGTTTGTTATTATATTTAATTAGTAATAAAATTACTATTTCTAGTATATATTTCTAGAACTAAAAATGATCTAATTTTACATATTTTATACTGAAAAAATCTAAAAATACATAATGACTATTCAATATAATTATTTTCATTTTATTTCAGTTTTATGAATACTACTTTAAAAAAAAATAAGATTTAAAAAAAAATAAGATTTAAAAAAAATTTTTTTTAAATATCTAGTATTTATAAATTCAAATGAATATAGTGTGATCTTTTGATAAATTATTATTAAAATTTTATAGGTATAAATATATGAAAATTTCTTATTGGCGTAAATAATTCTTTATTCCAATAGTTGCGGCGAAAGCTTTAATATATCTAACATATCTTTAATGTATAAATAATAATTTTTAAACTAAATTTTTTAACAATGATACTTCTTATATATAATAATGTTACATACGATACAGCATTGTTGTTATATAGTTATATATTATTATTATTATATTATTATTATTATTATTATTATTACTATTATACACAAAATATGTATTAACTACATTAAATAAAAAATAAAAGTTAAAAAAGATTTGAGTATTTTTATACTTATAATCTTAAAACATTATAAGAAAATCGATAATGATAAAAATGAAATATGATAAAAATATAATTCATGTATGTAAAGGGGTTGAACATAGTAATGGCAAAAGGAGAGGGTGAAAACGAAGTAAAGATGGAATTAACGAAGAGAGTAGTACAGAGTTGTATGTTGAGATATTAATTAAAAAAGTTGCACATAAAAATGATTTGTTTTAATTGGCTGAAAACGTTGAGGTATTTACGAGCGAGTGAATAGTGATTATCTATATGTTTATCGTCATTCCTCATACACTGAAACGTGGCCATCACTACTAGTACGAAATTTCCCCAGGCTTACTTGCGTACCTTGAGATTTTTATATTCTCGTTTACGCCATCGACTGAGCGATCAACGTCGGTACTATCTCGACAAACCAATATGTCTTTATAGATATACGCTGGATTAAGACCTTATGCGTTAAGGGAGAGCCTAAGCTTCCCTCGTGTAACTGTTCAGATTGCCTGAGAAAGTTCCATGGAAAGATGGTAGGAATTATTCAAGACTGATAATTACCTTCTATCCTCTTTAAGTCAAGTTATTCATAATAACATGATAATTAATTTGAATATCTGAAGTATAAATTTAAAATTTTAGATTTTTCCTTTATTTATGACAATCATATTAATAGTATTAAATTTGTAACTTATAATTTCGTGATACTGTTTAAAAAATGTATAGTAATACTACTTATAATAATATAGTATGACTATTTACAAATATAAAATATATAAGATTCAATATTTATGTTTATAAATGAAAATTCAATATAATAAAAATTTCCTTCAGTTAAGAATGCATCTTATGATTTAATTTGCTGTACCTTATAAGATGATATTTGTTTTTTTTTATCAATAATTTTTAGTGCTTTGTACAGTATTAGCATATTTTTTATTCGTATTATTAATTGATATTGTTAAAAATTATAATATATTTATCATATAAATAATAAAAATTAACTATTTCTTTAATAGGTAATTCTAATATATTATCGTTCCATTGGCAAATACCTGGCAAATGTATTTATTGATATTTGCCAATATAATGATAATATATTAGATTATTTGGTATAAATAAAAAAAATATATTCTCAGCATTTCATTGATGATATACTGACTTGTAATAGTTAATTATAATGTAATATTAAAAGTTTATAGAATTAATTTAAATAATTAAGTGATCGTCAATGATACTTATATCGATAAATTTATAGTCTATCGGGATAGTATAATCGGTACAATATATTCACTATATTTCATTTAATCATTGTAACTGAAAATTTGTATAGTCTAAAAACAGAAAATATATTTATTATCCAATAAAACAAGTATAATATTTAAAAAAAGGAAAAAGGAAAGCCAATTAAATTTTTATCAAAAACGAAAAAGAGAGGAGGGGAGAAGAGAGGACTGGTACGGCTCGAAAGTCTTGCAGCGGCCTTAGAACTTTTTAATGCGCTCACAAGAGTGAGATCAAGTCAAGGACATTGAAGGCCAAGGCCTCTTTTGAACTTGCAAGTGCAAGCATTGCGGCTGTCAACCAAAGAGAGAGCAATTAATCGAAGAGGTTTGTCTAGATAATTTATTTTCTTGAAGATGGGATGGAGAGGTTGCACAGGTTTCAAATCGATACTTGTGAACCAAGGGGCATTTATCGTATTAAGCGAAAGAGGGAGGAGAACGAGAAAGAGAGATAGAAGGAGAAAATCAAGCACAGTTTGGTCACTAAACATTAAACCTTAGTCTGAACCACACACATTGCACAACACATATTATAACGTTCCAGTGGGTGGAATCGAAAGCCTGAAGGGAGAGACAAAGATAGATGTAAAGAGCGAAAAAGGAGAAGGAAATGGGTTTAAAGACAAGAGAAACGCGCCTCGTATATTTATATATAATGAATGAAAGAGAAAAATGAAAAAAGAATATATGCAAGGCGTACTATCTTGAAGGAAGAAGAAAAGGGTAGAGTGGGTTTATATAAATCGAGATCGTCGAGTCGCTTCGCTCAGTGCTACGCCTCGATGATGGCAATGGCGTTGATTATGTAGTATATACGTTTATATGTGTGCATATGTAGTTGATGGCGGTGCGTGTCTGTCTTTCTTCTTGAGAGAAGTAAGTGAGAGTTGGCAACAGAGGGAGAGGAAGAGTGTAGAAGAGGCCGGACTCGAGTGAGCCGAAGGTGATACATGGCCAACGTTCCATCGTACCTTCTCTTTGCCAGAGAGAAATACAAAGAATAAGAGAAATGTCCGCTTGGTGGCTGGAGCGAGTGAAAAAGAAACGGAAAGAGAGAAAAATAGAGAAGAAGAGATAGGCGGCCTCCTGGAGCAACCGTTGTCATAACTCAATCCCACCTTCTCTACGTCAGTCTCATATATGTCCGTCCATTCCCAGTGCAGACTGCACCTGCGGGATCTATCTACTCTTCCTTGTCTGACTTCTAAAGCGGCTCTTTCTCTGTCTTTCGTCTCCTCCTTTTCACCTTTTCTCCCTACCACGGTTGCATTTCGATTTTCTTCTTGTCACATTTTGTCTCTCTCTTCCTTTCTCCTTCTTCCCCCTCTTTCTGATTATAAAAGAATCTTGTCCAAGAGAGCTCCAGAGAACCGAGCTTGTCTTTTTTATTCACCTCTTCTTTATTCTCATCCGCTTCTTCGAATGCTTCTTCGATTTCTTCTCTTCTCCGCCTTCTTTTTTCTCTTCGTTGTCTATATTTCTTTTTATAGCGAGTGCCTCTTTATTGTGCAGCTTTCCTCTGGAAGAGGTTAAGGAGGCATCGTCGGATGAGCCGCACAGTTTGGTCCCTTAATTTACATCGTAGCAAATGAGTTAGAGGATCGATCGATAGATTAGAATTTTCGTGTGGCTCTCGCTCCGACGTGGGAACAGTACCAAAATCGTGTCTGAGGCTATAGAAAGTCTGGTGACTTATTTGTTTTAGACTTTCAAAGAGAGATATTTATGAAATGGGGGGATTACGCTCTTCTATATTCCTTTTCGAATCTTCAATTTTATTTTTTTTTATTTTTGATTACCGACTACCTGATTGAAAGGACTATTCCGTAAAATTTATAGAGTATTGTTGTCTAAGTAATGTATAACGTCTAGATTTTTATTTATCTATTTAAGAAATCATTATTTTAACATTCTTTTACATAATATTTTAGTGAATCTGAAGCGGCAATTAATTCTTAAAATATAATAATTACCGATACACCAAATAAAGAAATATACTTTATAAACAGGAAGGAGTTTTTAGAACTTAAAAAGTACAAAGTTTATTTGTTGAAAATTGTTACATTGGTTCACAATTAATTTACCCTACTACATCTGGATTTATATGTGAGAATCATATATTATTAGATATATAAGCTAATATATTATTAAATATATTATTAAATACTTTATATATTATTAAATATATTATTAAATACTTTATATATTATTAAATATATTATTAAATACTTTATTTATTATTAAATATATTATTAAATATATTATTAAATATTTTATATGTTATTCATATGCAAAGTAATATTTGAATATGCTTCAATAATTTATACTTTAATTGATTTACAATACATTATAAAAAAAATTTGATAGTAACATATAATAAAAACTTTTAGGGTGAAATCTATTATTTCAATACCAATGTCCCCTAACTCATAAAATATTTATATTTATAAAATCAATTAAAAAAAATTTTTATTTATGTTGATAAGGAAATAAGCGCTGTTAATACAAATAAATTAAGTACAAATATTAAATTATAATAAATCTTAATTAAATTTGGCCTGGCTAAAAAAGTTTAATAATTTAATAAAAAAGTTTTGAGAAGTATTCTAATTAAAATAGTATTAAATCCAGATGATTAATTTTATGATTAAAAATCATAAAACATTATTGAAATGTAATAATTATCCAAGTTAAGATTTATATTGTTATATGCTTCATTATCAATATATTTATTAAATCATTGATTTATAAATTATCTAAACTTTATATATTAAATGAAAATAAAAATAATTATATTAAACATATAAGAAGAATATAAGAATATAATAAACAGAATGCTGTACATATATGAAAAACAGTGAATTATAAATGAAATTGGCATAAAGTAAGAACAAAATATATTCTTATATTGATAAGAAACTGATGACTAAAAACAGAAAAAAAAATTATCTATTTTTATATGCATAAAATAAAATTATTTGTTCTATTTAATATATTTTATTATTAATAAAGATTGACTAAATAAGTATGGTTATTGTATTTACATGTATATCTTTAAAAAATTTAATCATATTTAAATGCTTTTAAATACTTATTTGTATATTTCCAAGGAACTAGTTTATTAACTGGATAAATGAATATTCATTAGAATTAATTGTGATTCTTGATTGTAGATTATAAAATTATAGGCATTTATTTTACAGCCAGATAGATAAAACCATCATATAAAATTAATAAACCATATTAAAAAGTTATTAGTTATTAACAAGAGTCTTTAACTAATTTAATTATTCTAAAATAAATTGACCAAACTTAGTTAATAATAAATTGTATAATTAATATAAATAATAAATAATAAATAGTTCTACGTTAACTTAACATTTTCATTCATCAATTTGGATGAGATATATATTTAATATTTATCATATAATATAAATTAATATTATTACATTTTAGAAAACAATAATAGATATTATGTTTTATATTGCCTAAATTTGCCCTTTGATATTTCGATGTCCTAATTAACTTATTACTATTATAGCCAAAGAAAAAAGAGCTATAATATGGCTCTAAAATAATGTGGATTACTTTTTATTATTCTTCTTGAACATAAAATGATGTCGAGCCATAAGCAGTTAGTCTCATGGAGTCTCTGTTTAATCGCGGGATACGTCCTCCAGCTTTACTAGATGTACGTGTTCTGCATAAACGTCCGAATATGTTTGCATTAATAGTCCCTAATCAAACGGGGCTCGTTGCTCTACAGAGGAATGCTATGTGTGTGGGAAGAAGGTCGTGGACGAGGTATCGACAAAAGGTGGAGGGGTGATAAGAGGTGAACGCATCGAATTTACCAAAGTTAGGGTGTAACACCCCACAGCTTGACCGTCCACTCGACTTCACTTACACTTACAATATTGGTAGTTTAGTTAAAGTTGATAGCAAATATGATGTCGAAATAAAGAAGAAAGGGTTTCATGAAAGGTAGGTTTAAACGTTTAATTTAAAACTAAAGTAAATAGTTAATAATTATGGTTAATAATTAGTTATATCACTGTATTATGATTTAAAATCTAATATCCTTTGTTAATGAAGTGCATGTACTTTATAAACATAATTATTAAACTTTTTAAATATTTTTATTATATTTTATTTTATTATTTACCTGATTTATTTGTATAAATAATAAATATTTACTCAATTAATAATAAGTGTTAATTAAATTAGTAATCAAATTATATCAATAAAAATATTTATTGTATTATAAAAACATGAAAATATTAATACGAAATTATAGAAGTTAAAATTATTAAGATTAAAAGAAGTTGAAAATTATATTAAGCTAATTAGACGATATGAAAATATATCTAATATTATATCTTATAATTTCATAATTTTAAATAAAAGTGCAAGAAGTCATCTTTTTTACAATGCACAAATCGCTGTATAAAATAATTATTGAAACATACATGTATGAAGAGATAAAAAGAATGAAAAAAAGTAAATATTGCAAAGCAGTGAAAGAAATAAAGAAGAAAGGCGACGAAAAAGGGATATAAAAAAGAAGTTAGCTGTAGTCTTTGTTTATAGTTCTTAAATCCTTTTTTCATGATGATAAGTTACATATATTCTTGAAATGTATTTGCAACTGATAAATGCAAATAAATCACGTTTTTTTCCTTTTATAAATTCTTATGTATATGTTCTAAGAACTATTTGTATTTTTATACTTGAATAATAACAGAAAATCAATACTTTTATTTTTTTAATTGCTTTAAAATTAAAGTTTGAGAAGGTTAAATTAAATTATAATTTAATTATATTTAATTATACTTAGTTTTTTGATTAATTTAATTACGCTTACATTTTAAAAATATATTTTTTAATATAAATAATAAATATTTAATTTTTAAAAATAAATTTATCTATTTATTTAATAAATTTGATTTATATTTTTTCTAAAAAAAAATTTGATCAATTAATAAGCATTTAATTTTGATATACCTATATAATAGAACTTGAAAACAAATGCAATCAGTGGCTTTACAACTATTGTATAAATATCTCTTTTTTTATTACATTTATAAGTAAAATCAAATGAATTAAATTCTTGCAGAAAATATTATTATTTTTGAATTTCATTTAATGCTCTTTTTAAGTTTGAATACATATATGCGTAGCAAAACTCCTCTTGCTTTCATTCTTGTCGCCATTGTCTATTTCCCTCTCAGCCAATGCTTACTCCCGCAAAGTCCCTCCCTCGATATTGGAAGGCGGCTGTACGACAGCAATGGCTAGTAGAATTCATTTACAATAAATATGTCGCTTGTTAATTCATCCATGTATAAAAGGAGACATTTGACATGATATGTACATAATATTTAGACAATTTTTATGTAGGCTAAAAAGATTGTTGGTGGCCCATTATAATGATGCGAGACGACAGACCTGATTTGAACATTTGTTAATCTAGGAAATTATGTAAGCGTTAAGAAAAAGAAAAAGGCTTATCTTTAATTTTAGTGCTATATAGAAGTTGTAATTTTACTCTCGTAACTAACATAATAGTAACAATTCATTTATCTATCGACTGCTGTTTTTTTAAGAATCCGTCGAATATATAATTATAGAATACTAATTAAAAGTATCGCTATGTATCCGTACTTATATGTCAATGAGTTTAAATTTACTTTGTAGAGAATATTTTTGACAAAATAATGCTTTTTATTTAATGGTATTGAAAAATCTTATCTTAAAAAATTAGTTTCTGACATTTGTATATGATCTAATTAGTTTCTCATGTATCATAAATGTAAATAATTAAAATAATCAGTGAATACCTCTTTTTAATTTTAATAATCTTAAATGTCGTTTTCAAAAAATATAACTTTTTATTAATTATTACGTTTTAAAATAATAAGATAACTTGTAAATGTCACTTGTTAAAATAACAATAATAATTCTATAATACAATTATTTTCAAAAATAATCATAATTCACTTAAAAAATGATTTTATGTTTACTGTTTATAAGTATATATAAAATATATAAAACTTGTTTAACTTATATTATAAAATATATAAAACTTGTTTAACTTATATTATAAAATATATAAAACTTGTTTAACTTATATTATATTCTTTAAAATTAAATTTAATTTTGACTAAAAACTAATTTAATTCAATTAGTTTAATAATAAAATTAATTTTTAAGAGGCAATCGATTATAAAAAAATAGAATATATTTATATTATGAATATAGATATTAATTTAAAGTAAGACTTACTTAAAATTAGTTCCACAAGGATAATTTAATAAAAACATTGAAGAACAATAATATATTTATTTTTAAAATGTTTATATTATTTATCAGTTTATGGATAACAATTACATTCACAAAATTGTATTATTTTTTCCCATTCGTGATATTATACATTTTAATGCTATTATATCAGTTTTTCAGAGTTTTTACAGTCTTCTCAATGTTTTTAGTTCTAATTAGAACTTATCAATATTTATATTTTTTAAATTACTTTCAAGTAGTGGAAATAGATAAGAATTCTTATCAAAACTTTAATGTAATTTTATAGATATTGATTAATAGTATAGGTATAAAACATTTCTATACAATTATAAAAATAAAATAATTATTTTCAGTAGTTTTAGATATTAATTTTTAAAATAAATAATCTATTTTACAAATAAAAATATAGTAAAATTTTTATGAACATTGCAGTTCATAGAAAGATTAATTTCAAGTAATCATAAGGTTAAAAGTTATAACAAATGTAATAATTGTACGCAAAATGATTAAAATTTTTTATGAATATGATTAATGATGAATTTTAATAAATTAAACTATAAAAATATATATAGAACATATTTAAAGAAAACAGTAATATACTTTACATTTAATTCAATAGAATATATGATGAATTAAAAATATAAAGTATGTACAAAAGAATTTTATGAAAATTAGGGCAGAAAAATTTAGAAAAATTAAAGGAAAAACTTTGAAAGCAAAAATTGCAGGTGGTGTCTCATTTTCAATGCATGCGTTTCCCAAAACACAAGAAGGTACAAGTTAACTATGCGGCGAGTAGTATCATATTTGCTACCAGCCATCATATTTGCTACCACTACTGCTGTGATTTAGCTACGTTTCCAAGAAGTGGAGATCACTCGGCGTTAGTAACTTTATCGTCAATCCACAAGAGATTCAGGATCCTATTTTTCTTCTCTCTTTGATATTTTTATGCTTAATTTGCTATTAAATGTAATTAATGTAGCCATGTAGAAAGAATGTAAGTCTTATGTCCGGGAATACTATTATTTGCTTTATGGTTTTTCTGTTTACATAAAACGTATGTAAATAGGTTTAGGTATAAAACAAACGCTCAATAGTTTTTCAATATGTGGTTTTAATGTTCCATAAACTTCAAACTAAATATAAGGAAATGTGTAGAATTCATTTTGAAAGATATTATTCTGAAATTATAAACTAAAAATTTTGAAATAATTAACTACGAATAAAATTTATAATATAAAAGGAAAAAGAAAGAAGATTAATTTTATATTAAGAAAATTTTAAGCAGTTTACTTTTTAATGTAAATATATATTTTTGTGATAAAATTTTACGTTAAATTTATAGTTTCAGTTTATGAGATAAATCACAAAGCAAATTTAATTTTTCAATCATCCGAATATTTTACTCATATACAACAATAATAATTATAAAAGTGTAAAGTAAGAAAATGTCGAAAGAGTCAAGAGCTCAAAGAAAAAAATTGAAATAAATATAAAAAGGGATAGGAATAAATGCCAGAGTCAAAAAATGAAAAACTTTTAATGAGAGAAAGAAATAGGGTGAAAGTAATAGAGAAAGGGAAAAAGACAAAAAAAGGATGATGAAAAAAGGCCGTCCTGTAGCCGAAGGCTATATCCGTGTATGTCCTCGACCGCCAAGATTTTTATTTTATGAATAGCCATATTTTATGAGATAAACTCAACTCTTGCTCTCTCTCTCTCTCTCTCTCTCTCTCTCTTTTCTTCTCTTCTCTTATTCTCTTAGTTTCTCTTATCCTTCTGATTCATGCAAGTATAGAGATCAGGTAGGTGGAGACTCATCTACTGCTAAACTGCTTGCACGTAACACGCGATAGCGTGTACGAACTGCGTGAGTTTTCGCACACTGACAATTCCGTATAAAACTCGACAAACAGATGAAGTATTTAAGGAGTTTAGAAGAGAGGCAAATTTTCTAGTCTTTTTTACAGGCTGTTGTTTTGCATTAATTAAGTAAATTAAGTATTATTTGAGTAAATTAAGTAAATTAAGTTTATTATTAAGTAAATTTAGTAAATGTAATTAATAATAATAATAATAACTTAATAATTTATTATTAAGTAAATTTATTATTAAATACATTAAGTAAATCTGTAAATGCACTAACAAGCACAAAACTAACAGACTCTACATGATTTTTTTTTTAATTATAAGATTTAAAATTAGAGTAGCTTTCATAAAAAAAAAAAATTCATAAAAAAATGTATGACATTTACTATAAAAATAATTACTTCCGGCTTCAGAAAAAATGAAATTCAGTTATGTCGATATAATTAAATCTTTGAATAAAAATATTTTATAAATAAAATTTGTTAGAGGAATGTCAAATGTTTAGATAGTATATATCAGATATTGAATTAAATCATTGATCAGTCTACTTTAATTTCAAATAAAAAGCATTTAAAATTAGAGTAAACCTTACTTAACCTTACCTAATATTTACTTTATGAAAATAATCATTGTGATAAACATTGTGTATATATGTGTGTGTTTGTATTATATATTATAATTCAATAAATATTATTGAAAATGTTTCATATATAGAATAAATTTTATTATTTAAAACGAATCATTTTCAATTATTTATATAATATTTATCTTAATTTTAACTTAATACTTTTTATGAATAATTTATAGTTATTTTTATTAAATTTTGGAATATAATAAATTAATTAATTTAAATCATTTTATTATAACAAGTTTTATAATATATTAAGAAATTTAAAATATTTGCAATAATTTTAAGATATTTTAATAATATAAACTATCTATTTTTTATTTTTTAATTACCTTTTATTTATAAACTTTATAATAAAATAAATGGAAATTTTTAATTTTTTATAGGAAAGGTGTCGATTATATATTGATTACATATTTTAATCATATATTGTGATAAATATGAAAATAAAATATATATTAAATCATGTTTTAAAATATTATTGATTTTCTACTATCAATATAATTGTATAAATAATTTGCTTAATATCAATTGATTATAAACAATAAATTAAATCCGTGAACTTATTTATTATAATGTTTAGAAGCTTAAATGTATTAAACTTGAAAAATATCTCTAAAAGGAAAATGTATATACTTAATAATTATCGATGTTGTTTAAAGAAACAAATCAATTAATAAAATTGAAACTAATTTATAATAGACATTTTTATTTAGCAATGTCGTTATAAAAATGGAGAATCAAAGTCAAATAAAATATTATGTTCTACTTTTTTTATATACTTAGCCTGTTTATATTTATATCTCAAAAATGTTATTGGATTCTCTACTTTTTTTAAATTACGGTAATATTTTGAATTTTATAAATGCTCATAAAATATAACTTGGTTTGGTATATTAATGAAAATAAAAGTTTGTTTTTCTTTGATTTATACAAAAATTTCATAATAAATTAAACATGAAATGTTTTCTTGCATCTAATTAAATTTTGAAAGAAAAATCATTGGTTTTAGAGATTTAGTTATATTTTATATAATTATAAATAAAAAATTATTTATTATAAAACTATAATTTAACAGGATCATGAACAAAAAAAAAAATTATGGTTTGACTTTAGATTAATCTTTATTTTTAAATTTATCTATGTATAGATCAATAACATAGCTTATATATCTTCTACGAAGTATCAAGTTTATAAAATACAATTTTAATTGAAGTTATATAGATTTTAAAATTATTTATTAATATTGAAGTATTATCGATTATAAAATGTTTTAATATATTATATTTATTAATAGACATTAAAAATCATGTCATTTATTTTTTCATTTATCACTATATCTATCATTTATAATTATTTTTATAATAAATATCATAAAATTTTTATAAATTAAACTATCTAATTTTGAATTATAGAATTTAGAAAAAAGTCATTTAGAGTCTGTTAGTTTTGTGCTTATTAGTGCGCATTTACAGATTTACGCTTATGTAAGTATAATTTATATTTTTTTGAAGAAAATTAGACATATATATATATATATATATATATATATATTTATTTTTATAATGAAATATATAACTATTTCTCTTTATATAATTACGTTTACATTTCAAGTTACTATTTGTATGTGTGTGTGTGTGTTATTATATAATTCCAAGTACAATTCTCTAAAACCATTGAAATAAATGTATAAATAAAGAAAAATACACTTAAAAAGAAAAAAGAGGAACACAATGACAGTGGAAACAAAAGATAAACAAACAAATGAAAAAGTGAAGGGGAAAGCAAAAAGAAAAGTCGTGGGGGGGGGGAGATGGAGGGTAAGAGTAAAGATTCTGAAAAGAATAGTTCGAACAGCAGTTACTTCCATCGCGTATGCAATATATCCTGAATTGGCGCCTGTCGTAACTGCTTACATGTTTTCCTAAAATCAACTCTTTGCAGAAAACTATGAAGAAAGAGATTCTACCTATGTATTGAAAGTATTTGGTGCTATATTTTTAGAAATCTTACATTATTTTTAGGATGTTTAGAATCGAGAACAACTTTTGTAGTATTTAACTTGCAATTAGCTTTCTTTTTTTATCTTTTGAGCAAGTAATATCGAGACTTCTTTTATGTTTCTATTACAATTAGATAATTTACCTTACGAATATGTCGAGATTTATAAAAAAGAAATGCTTTTTTTCTTGTTTTCCTTATTGTTCTTTTGTTTGTTGATTTTAATTATTTACTTCTTTTTTGTCTACATTTTAAACTGTAGAATGATTAGCCCTATCTATAGTTGTTGCAGGAAATTGAACGAGCGTTATTATGTTAAAAAATATTTAAATTTTATTTAATAAGTGACAATGAGTTATGTGTAAATTTTATAATTTCTACAATGACATTTTTTAGATTAAGTATTTTATAATTCAAAATTAAGTAACTGTAAATATGCTTGTTTAAATCTGTTTTTAATTCGATTTAACAAGATATGTTGAAATAAAAGAATAACTTATATGCGCAATATATAATTGTTGGAAATCACAATTAATTCATCAAAAATGTTTATGTAAGATTAATACATTAATGAATTACGTTCTTAAAAATTTAAGTTCAGAAAATCATTTGTTATATAAAATATAAATTTATAAATGAAAACATAAAAATAAATAAATAATTGCAATTTCTGGAAGTTTTTAATTATGTGGTAATTATATTATACTATTAATTACTTATGTGATATTATTATATATCATATTATACTATTAATTACTTATTAATTTTATTTAAATATATAAAAGTTTCTTTTAAACAAAGTTAATATACAATTTTTTTTAGTAGCATTTAGTACAGTAATAAATATTACATTGATACTAATTTATTTGGATATGCATTTATAATAAATAAAGGGTTTAAAATAATGTTTGATTTATATTGAAACCGTTACTTACATTTAAAAAAATTTAAATTAATTAATTAAATTGTATAGAAATAAAAAATTGATAGTTCAATTTAAATTCTTCAATTTAATATTCTAAAAATTATATAGTACTAATTAACTGTTATATCATAACTATTTTAATAAGTTTGCCTAAAATAATATAATAAGTAGTTTTTTTCTTATAAAATAGCAATTATTTTTGAATATAATTAAAATTAAAAATCAATGGTAATAATAATTGCGACGAAGTTTTTAAAAATTTGTATAAAAAATATTTCTATCAATATGGATATGTATAGTTATATATTACAAAAGAAATAACTTGGTAAATTGTAAAAAAATAAAGGTAAAAAAATAAAAATTAAAGTTAAAATTAGGAGTAGCCAAATCTTAAGATCAGTAATTTTGACTATAAAGCTTATAAAACTAGAGCTATAATAAAACAAATTCGAACATCTTGTAACTATTTTTCATGCTTTCATGCACTTGTTCAATAAACGATATAATATCGTATTTCCTTTCATTCCAGACAATAAAAAAAGCTATTTAACAGAGAAGCCCACCAGCGACGTCGAAAACTCCTAAAATAGAGCTCTCTATACAAGTGACTTCTTGGCACATAAACACATTACGAAACACATGTAATATCTTTTATAGAAGAGTTGATGTGTCTTTGCTTAGCACTTGCTCTAATTATATATATATATATATGTATACATGCGAGTGTGAATTCTCAAGCGTCATATAATTGTTAAATAGTGACACATAACAAGATCGGTATTGTTTCTAAAATCAACCCCGTCACATTATATTTTTTACACAAACCTGTAACAGTTACTTTCGATCTGTATGTATATTATCGTCATCGTGACATTACATCTTGTATTACCAGAATTATGATGAATACTAAAATTTCTAATAAATGCAAGTTATGGATTTCTTAATAAAATCGATACCGTATGGATTTTGTAAAAGCATATGAAACTAAATAAAATAGTATTGTATATAATAAAATATGTAATTACAAAGAGAAAATCACTAACCATGTTGAATTATATGCGGTAATGAGGATACCCCATTTGCAATAAATACTACGAGTATCGTCAATTGTTTATAAATAATTTATTTCAAGTTTTTTTTAATTTAAGCTACTTTTAATTTAATTATTTCCGACTTTATAAAGCATCAATACGAATTATTTAATGTATATAAAAAACATTAATTTTCCTAAAATTAGTGTAGGCTATTGAGTATTTTCACGAAATGTTACAATATCATAAACAATTTGACCGTAACAATAAAAACGTAACAGTAAAAATTCATCTTATTTTTTATTCAAATATATGCGTATTTTATAAATAAAATAATAATAAAAATTTATAAATAAATCATGATGCTATTTAGTTCTACAAATCGCCATGTCTAATAGTCTTAACAGCATGTTTTCATCTACGAGTTCCATTGGAATTTTAAGGAAATGGATATAAGATAAAACAGAATATTGGTTAAACATAAAATAATTCATACATATACGCAAAAAAAAAAATCAGTCACGAAAAGAGCACAGATGATAATGTCTACTTTATAGTAGGTGGTTGACAGAACAATTCTGTTTTATTACTTATGTTGAAGTTTTTAAGCATGTAAGAGTTTGTAAACGAATTATGTATTTGCAAATGAAGAATAGGTCTATCGTGAGAAATACAAAAGGTGTAGATATAGGCGAATTGGGCGAACACTAATATCGTTTCGTTGGTGCTAGAAAGGCACGGAATTTTGTGTCTCATAATACAGAGGAACTTTATATAGAGAATCTTTATAAGAATGGTCCAAACGTTTTGCATTAGAACCAGATGTTACAATTTTATCTTTTATTCCCTCTGCATTGATTTTAATGGTTATACTTTTTTAATTCTTCAATTTATGTGTTAATTTTAATTTTAATAACGAGTTTTCTAATGTAAGATTATTATTTTTGTATATACATTCTTTAAGTAACTATTTATTCTATAATTAGCTATAAGCGTACAACTGTCTTATCAAATACTTTTACATAATTATTATTCTTTTCATACTTACCAGAAGAACTGATTACAATTTTTAATTTAAGACTTAATTTTTTTAACTACATGAAAATAGTTGACCTGTATGTAACTCTATAAGAATCGTAATTAATTTCTTTATAATTTTTTAATAATAACAAGAAAAAAAATTAAGTATTTAAAAAAAAGTTTTTCAAAAATAAAATATAAAATTGCGAAAATACATTATACCTTAATAATAATAAAATATAATTTTTATTTTATTTATATAGATATTATTATTTTATTTATTTTTTTTATTATAATTATTTTGAAAATTATTTAAGCACTTAATAATTTAATATGAATTGAAATATAATTTTTCTATATATTAAGCGAAATTATGTACCAATTATTGAATATAAGTATATTATCGCTTTATGCATAAAATCTTATACAAAAATTTGACAGAAAGTTTACCTAGGCATTATAAAACTATTATTATACTTAATCAAATCTTTCATTAAGAATGCAATCAGAAAAAACAAAGTAAGATAAATAGGAATTCACGAAAAATTTACAAGCAAGTTAATAAAGTTCCATAGATTCTATCATAAATATAAATACTAAAATTTAATACATAATTTGCTAATTTTTTCAAAATTAAATTATATTGGTCTGAACAAATTTCTTACGTGCCTTCATATTTATTCATTAAAGTTCAATTTCTTTTCATTACTTTCTATTTTTTTCATCTTTTTCTGAAAAAAATTCTATTTAAATTTGTTTTCTGAGAGAGAGAGAGAGAGAGAGAGAGAGAGAGAGAGAGAGAGAGGTAATGGAACGAACTGGTCATTTTGTTTTTTTTTTATTTATATGCAGTTATAGCCATACGGTTGCACTGTTTCATTTCATAGTTTCATGTACTGCGGATACTTTTACAACAGGAAAGAGACATGTTTCGCAACTACAGACATTTATTGTCTTTTATACATCTTTTATTTCTGTCTTACTTTTATTTCTTCAAAGTTCATTTGTTTATTTATATGTATGGTTACTATATTATAACATTAAATATAAACATAAGAAATAAATTTCTTCTATTTTAGTAATGCTAGTTCGACATCTATTTTTTATTAAAATTGATATTAAGACTTCCTGTAGAATTATTTTGTTTTTCAATTAAATATGTGTAGAGATTAATTATACCATATTTTATTTTTCTATTTTAAATTATTTATTTATTATTTATTATAATTATTTATTATTATTAATTATTATATAATTAATTATTTATTATTATTAAATATGTGTAGAGATTAATTATACCATATTTTATTTTTCTATTTTAAATTATTTATTTATATCAACTTTTTTTGAAGTTTTTCATTTTATTGCAGGATATTTTACACGTTATAATTCTAAATTATGATTATATTTGAATTGATGTGATAAAATTATAAATATATAAATATTATTCTTTTTGAATTCTTTATTTTTGATATTTTAAATTAATATAGAATAAATTTAATTAAATGTAAATATATTCTTTATATTAGTTATTTTAAAGATTTTACGTATAAAGAAAGTACTATAATTTTTTATAAAATAAGTAAAATGTTATAAGCTATAGATCAATTATTTTTTCATTCAAATATTGAATATTTTACTTTAGAAGATATATGATAACCAAGAAACATTTGGTACAAATAATTATTTAAAAATTTTTGTTTAAATAAGCAGTTTCGATATTTCTTTTATGTATATATTAAAATAATATCTTATATTTATCAGAAGAAGTATATATATATATATATATATATATTAATTATTGATGAAATGTTATAGAAAAATGAACATCAGTTATGAAACATATAATCTTAAAAATAAAAAAAATAGGAAGTCTAAAAATTTACTTATAGTTTATCAATGTTATTTATTTATAATACCAACTATTATTCCTTACACGTTTACATATTTATATTGAGTAGTTATTATTTTGCTCTCCTTATTTGTTTAAAAATCTTTTCAAATGGAATTCAAATACATTTTTATGTATAGGATAAGTTATAAAATTCTCTTATTCTAATAAATTAAATATTTGTAAAATATTAAAATTTAGTAGCTTTTAATCATATAGACGTTACATGTTCAATAATTCAATGTAATATCCATAATTTTTATTTTAAAATTACTATAAATTCTATTTAATTACTGTAAAGAAATATTGTAAATACTCACTTGGTATAGAAAGCACTGCCGCATTCGCTGCAGACGTAGTTCCTCTCTTGAATAATCTCTAGTCGTGAATTCATCGTAGTTGCCTTTCCACTACAATCTTTTTGATGAACCCTTGCAGTTGATCTTCGTGTGAAAGTGGCAATACATTTACTACAACGGAAAGGTCTTTCACCCGTATGTTTTCTTATATGATCGCGAAGTGATGATTTGCTGAAAATATTTTGACACAGTGGACACCGAAATTTAGGTGTTGAAGTTGAATTGCATTCTTCTGCGACGAAGTCGCACTTCACCAAACCCTCATGAAGAGCTTTATGGAATAAAAATTCAGCTTCGGAGTCGCTAGCAAACGGACATATTGCACACTTCCAATTATTGGTGTTTGGATTTTTACAAGGACTTTTTTCGTCACGAGAACACTGATTCTCGCGTGTATGCTTCGTCACATCTTGTGAAAGAGCAAAGTCTTTTCCACACTTAGGACATCTGTATGTAAGTATTAAAATTATATTGCGTTTCAAATAAAAATTATATTTTTCTACTATAAGTAATTTTGTATATTTACTATAATCAGTTTTATTAATTAATCTGTTTATTTAGATTAAAATAATTTAATATAACGTCTATTGATTTTCATATTATATTTATAAAAGATTTTAAAGCTTTATTAAGTTTAATTAATAGATGTATAAAAATATATGTAAATTGTTTATAACTTCAATTATCTGAAACGAATCATTTTATTCTACATTTTCACAAAATCAATTAACATGTTATAAAAGCATTTGATAAATGACATTTCTGAATATGGCACTAATTTTATCATTAATTTCTTTTGAATGGTAATGTAGTTGTATTTTTGAATTTCTAAATAATTTATAATTAAGAGATCCATTCAAACATAAATCAAATCGAAATTCATGTCTACTAAACTTACGTATATGTAATAATCTATATTTTTCCTAAGGTATATTCGATAACGTGTAGTAGTAATAAATAAAATAATATCAGAAATATGTATTTGAAAAATTGTGAATTTTTTTTTAAAAAGTTTTTTCAAAATTGTTGATGCCATTATTGGAGTTCTTTAGTATTCAATTAAAAAAATATATTAAATTTTACATTTCTATATAAATAATTACTTTAGTATATTAAAATAATTTATTTAATATTAAATTATTATAATATTAAATTATAATATTTAATTAATGAATTTAATTAAGAATTTTTCAAAAATACTTTTAAGATATAATTTATATTTAGTTATACTATTAATTTCTCAAGTATATATATATATATATATATATATATATCAAACTATTGAATAATTTTAAGTAATTTTTATTTCATGTTATTATAAACAATAATATTTTAAAGATAAAATATATGATTAAAATTATTATATTTACTATTTAGTATATTTTATATTTGTATTTTTAATTCAATTTAATCTTTAAGAGATAAAATTTATTATATGTAAAAATGTCAATATGAAATTTTAAACAATTTCATTTTAGTATGATATTATTATAAAAATTAGAATAAAAATAATTTTAAATATTTAAAAAAAGATAATATAAAAAAGTAAAATTGAATGTTACTGATTTTAATTTTTGTTTATTAAAAACAATATCAGAATTCTTTTTGTATTAAAATTTAAATAGTAAAGATAAACAACCATTCAAGCATTCGAACCTGTGGCACAACTCCGGATGTTTAGATAGCAAATGATATTTGTGCTCGACAAGATTGGAATGTGGCTCTTTACAGTGTGGACAGATGCGCTGTGTAAAACTCATTAGTGCATCACTATTTTTTCTGCGTCTGACTGTCTCTTTATGACCAGAAGTTCGTCTATGAAGTACTGCTTGACGTGCAGTCCTAAACTTGAGCAAACAGAAGGAGCAAAAGTAGGGTGACGCGATGTTCACCCCTTCCTTCGCTGGCTTGTGGCAAGCAAGCTGGTGACGCTGCAATGAGATCAAGGAACGCACAACTTGTCCGCAGACATTGCAAGTTAATCTGCTCTGATACTCATCTGAAGCGGAATGATCGACCTCGTGCCCGGTGTCCTTAGCGTGAAACCGCAACTGTATATTGTACCTTAGCAATGAAATACCTATGTTACTGTTCCTCTGATTATTTCTTAGTTATACCTTAAAATCTTTATTCATTTTAGCCATTTTGATTAGTTAATTTACTATATTACAAGTTTACACGGATGATACAGTTTATTTTTTTATAAATTAATATTAAGTTGTTTTGGATTATTGGATATTAAACGTAAATATAAAAAATATGTTACAAATAATAAAGAATCAATTATTTTATTTTATTTTATTATTTAATAAATTCAAAATTAACATTTTCAATTTAAATAACATTTTATAGGATACATGTTACTGTTTAGATGATTGTATTAAAAATATACATTGAATAATATATACTTCGAATGATTTCTTTTTTACAGGAACTTCACAGGTTTATATTATATTATAAATTAATATTAATAACTAATTATATATATATAATTGTTGTAATGATTGTCAATATTAGTATAAGTGAATATTTAATATTTTAGATAAATGCCAATAAATAATTTAAAGCATTTACTATTTAAATAAATAAGTCATTCCAAGATGTGACACGTTAATAAATCAAGTGAAAATTATTACCTGAATCGACGACAACAAGTTGAACACGTGAGAATTCTTTGACAACGTATAACTATTGGTACCGATCCATTTATCATGGATACAATATTTTGATGTCCTTGCTTCATTATGTGCGCCTCTACACTTTTATTATCATCGCACCAGAAATTACATAATGCACATACGAAGCTTCCCCCAATCTGTTAAATGCATAATAATACATAAAAAAATATGAATTGATTATGAATAGATCATTAAATATAAATAATATAGTATAAACTTTTTCATCATAAATAATAATAAATAACATTATTGCTGATAATTCTTAATATAAATTCTTATTTAAAGTATAATCTTTCAAACAATAAATTGATATTAAATTATTTTAATAGATATTCCTTTATCGAATAATGAAGTTCTGAGATTTCAAAAAATTATTTTATATTTATTTATAATATTATAAAAATAATTATTTCATTAGGAAAATATATAAATTAATGACGTATATTATTATAGTTAATTATAATTTTTTTATATTAATACTATTATTTTTGTCTTGATTACAAGTAAAGACATTATGTTGGATACGATCACTCTACAATTAATTATTATTATAAAAACCCTTTTATTTTTTAAATTATGTATAAGATATAAATGTTTTGCATGAAACAACATTGTGTTAAGTAATTTTAATTGATTTATGCATATACATGAAAATAATAATACACTGTTGTTTAAATATTTGATATACCCATATAAAAACGAAGAGCAGTATAGAAATGAATCAAAATAAGTAGGTGAAAGAAGAGAAAGAAGAAAAGAAAGAAAGGAAATCGAAGAAAGAATAGAAAGAGATAGAAAAGCTCACTTTAGAAACCGTGTCTTTGTGTGCATCAGATCGCCAATGCGTTAAGAAAGTATCCTCCGTGTTGCAATAAAAGCGACACGAGGCACATTGAAAAGGACACTGGCGCACGATGTTCGCCATGTTCTCCAAAAGGAAGCGGCGTGCTTTCATGCTGCTTGGGTTCGCACCTGCGACGCGACAATGATAATACGAGAGGAGGTGCTTGCCCATCTGCGCCCTGCGCACACGAGCATGGCACATTTCGCACGAAAGGACCTCCTTCTCGCGACTTCGCAGCCTCTTCTTTTGTATCTGATGGTAGGACGCCGCCCCCATCAGTGGCATTGACTCGCTCGCCACGCCGCCAACATCGCTGCTTTGTCTCTGTGAGCAGACAATTTCGGTTAAGGGTAACTCTGTTTGATTAAGTCCCGTGATCCCGTGGAGTGGATGTTAAGGATTAAGATGTTGTAATTGAAAATCAATTGTCAACTCTTATTTGTACGTCGTTCGATTGTAAATTGAAAATGTCTAAATAAAGCAAGGTCTTAATCTGATAAAACTTATCTAAACTTATGATAAAACAAATAATTAATAATTAATGACAAAGTCTTTTCTTAATTGTTGGAATATTTACTATAATATTTATCTTTATTTTTATTTTAACTTGTTTGTTAATTTAAATATGCAATACGTTTTATCTATTAATGTTGTTCCTACTAATTAAATTTTTTTTTTGTGCAATTTCGCATCCTTCATTATTTATAATTATCTATACTCTTTTTTATTACATAATAAATTATACAAATTCAGAAAATAATATCAATTAAATCATAAGAATCATTTCTATTTTTAAACATATGAAAAAAAGCTTGTGAAGAGAAGAAATCAATACAAATGTTTTACTTTAGTATGTATAAACTTATACTATGTTATAATTATTATTTTTATATTTCAAATTGAAAGAATATTTACAATTTATAAATCATTAAGTTATACATTCGAAGTAAATATAAAAAAAATTAATTTGTTGTTTTTTATTCTACTAAATAAAATGGATGAAATTATTTTTAATAGTTAAATTATTTAATTTTTCTTCCATTATACAAATTCAAAAGATTATTTATTTTTAATTAATTTGAATAAATTAAAAGATTATATTAAAAGTTTTAAAATTATTAATCATAATAGTAAAGACTAAATAACCAACGTTTAAAGTAAATTTTTTTAAAGAAAAATCTTTCTAAGTATCTATATGTATAAATATAATCTAATAAATATAATTTGATTTCATAATTTTTAGTATATCTGGTTTGATCCTAGTCAATAAAAGTATAAATTATTAAAAACTAATTCTTTGTTATGTTATTTTTTATAATATATAATGTATTATAATATAATATATTATTTATATTACATTATTATATAATAATTATTCTATTATTATGTTGAATATATTTTTTAAATATAAAAGTATGATAAATAATATATATTATAAAAATCATGATAGTATTAAATTATATTTAAAATTAACAAAAATTATAAACAATTTTACTTCTCAAATAACTCAACTTCCAAATAACTCAATTATGTGATTTTAGATCTATAATTTTGAAGTTTATATTCTTTTTTAATTTGATTTGATTTAATTTCATTCTTTTTAAATTAAGTCTAAGAATTAATTAAAGGAAATTGTTTAATAATAAATAAATATAATTATAATTATAAGACTGATATATTATATATTTTGAACACTACACAATGTTTATTATGTAGTATTAAAACGAATTATTTATTAATAGGCATCCAAAATATTTATTATATAGATTTTATTATATATATATATATATATATATATATATATATATATATATATACATTATATTATATATTATGTAAATTATATTATTATATATATAATTTTATTTTATTTATAAATATATCTTTATTATCATATATTTTTATATTAAACAATTTTTAAATTTTATATAAAGTTTAAATAAATTTTGTTTTATATTGAGAAATATGAAAGTATCACGTACTGAAATTACAACCTTCTGACGTTGCCTGAGATTCTGTTTATGCATATATGGTGTGGAGCCTCTCGGTATTTGTACGGCACCATCGATTTCTTGAATACTTCTTCTGGCGTGCAGATCAGACAGCAGGTGGCGATTGTAAACTAACCGGGACGTTAACTTCCGACCACATGGACTGCACCAATATCCCATGTTGCTATCGGTTTGAGCTCCCGGAACCCATTTGCCGTGCGTGTGACTCGGTGGTGGTTGACTCGAAATGTTTTTACTATCGGATTCGTTACATTTCTAGATCACCACAAATAATTTATTATTTTCGTGAATATTTAATTATTTTATTATTATGATTCAAATATCAATATTTGTATATGGATAAGATTTTGCAAAATTATTTCTGTCAGTTACAAATATAGTTAATTTAAATATTTTTACATACCTAAAAATTAATTTTAATCAAATTTAATTTATAGAATAATTTCAAACTAAATATAACTATATTCTTATATATGTTAACAAATAGAAATAATTTTTTAAATTGGCATTATTATTAACAGTTATAATAATGAACAAGTATTAATATCTTTATGGCTACGAGTAACAGATAAACTTAAAAATAATTTTAAGTTTGTTATTAAAATTTGTGGTTGAGTAATATGAACCATATGTATTTATTATACATCTATGTGTGAAAATAAGTAAATACCTGAACAGTAATTTCATTTGGTTTCCATTTGCCGCCAGTAAAATTTGGAGATGGATGTTCTCGATCGTAATATTCACGCTCATCTATTTCTGTATCATCTTCGTTTGTCATTTCTTCTTGTACAATACCCATTGGTTTCCACTTTCCACCGGTATGATTCTGCGGTGGATAATGAGCATCATGATTTTCAGTATCTTCGGAATCCAAGTACAAATCCTCTTCAGCTATATCCATATCTAAACTGTCAGTAGCTAAGCCATCATCATGCTGATAATCATATTCGGTATATCTATCCATATGTCCGTGACCTAAATCATCCCTGTTTTCATTTTCATTGGTAGCTACGAGATCAGTAAGTATTGTATCCTCTAGCCAGACTGAATGATGTTGATGTTGGTTCATTTTATTATTCTCAACTTGGTTACGTTTCTGATTGGCAATTATCGTTTCATGCTTATTAAAATAAACTAGATCTTCCACTTTCGAATTAGAACTACTTCGTGTATCTTCTTTGCTAGATATCAAAGCATTAGAATTACTGAATTTGCTTACAGAGGAAGATGCACCTGCAACAATTTCGGGAAAACCGACAAGAGAGGGCATACCAAGATCATCGAGATCAGTAACAACTGTTAATAAATTTACCAATTTTTCTTTATTCTCATCTTTATCTTCCAGATTTTTATCTTTTCGTTTTCTTTTTCTATATTCCTCATAATGACTAGATTTTTTAATACGACCATATAATAGATCACTAGCTCTACGTGGATGACATTTCGCACTACTTTGTAGTTCAAGGGAGCTGAAAAATGCATCGGCATTAAGGATCTCCGGATATGATATATTAGAAGTTGATACTGGAGAGTGATAAACTCTATTTTTATTCTCAATAGTATGACATCCAGATTGTCGATGTTGCACATAATTTTCTAATCCATTGATATTCAAGTGGCATTTGTTACAAAAGTGTGTGTCTTCATCATCTTCGTAGCTTTCCATCTAGTGTTACAAAAAATAAGAAAACAGTTAATTATTAAAGTATTAACTCATAATTTCTTTAATTTTAATTTTTTATAATACATGGTAATTACAAAATATATAAACATATACAAAATTCAAATCAAATTAATTTTGTTAGATAGTTATGCCTAAATTAATAGTTTAGATATTAAAATAATACTTTTTTAAATATTCTTGAAATGAAAATAAATTTGTATTATGTATGAATTAAAATTCATTTACCTTTACTTAAATTTGCACAATTTTATAAATATATTCTCTTTTAAATTTATTCAATATTTTATCATTTTATTGTTTATTTTCATATAAGACAAATAAAAATGAATTTTTTAAAATTATATAAATAAAACTGAACTTAAGATATTATAGTAATATTTATAATTTATGGTTTTAAAATAGAGAAATACAATGTAATAATAAATAAAAATATATGCAAACATTTAATTATTAAAATATATTAAATAATTTTTACAGACATCAATATGACCAATTCAAATTATACAATTTTGTAGATTAAATAACAAAAATGTTGTATTATCTATATATATACTTTCTTTTATGAAATAAAACAATTATAATTATAAATAATAATTATAAATTCACTATTAATTATTAGCATACAATTTTACGTGAAAGAATTTTTAATAAATAAAAAATATATAATTAGCTTTTAAATTATACTTTTTAAATCGTTATGTTTCTTTCATAATAAAGTAAATTCTGAATTAAAATTCCATATCAATTTCAAATATCAGAAAATGTCGACACATTATTTCTATCTTTTTCAACCGCTATAGCCTTTACCGTTGCAGCCTTTTTATTTTATACACACACATACACGCACATATCCTTTATTCTTCTATATTTTTTTAGTATAATATTAGATGTTATATATTTTACAGTTTATGTAATCAAATTTAATTAATTATTGGCAAAAAATCATGAATATACTGAATATAAGTAATTCCTTTTATTTATAGGAATAAAAAGAATAAACTATTTAAAGTTTATTGAAAGTATTATAATACTTGACTAAGATCTAAGCATAAATTTAACATCATCAGCCATATTTCTACATTTAATAAGCAAAATATTCTTATTCTGATATTAAATGCTGTTAAGTAAATAAATTCATGGTACTTGTTCTTCATAGAGTTAGATTATAGAAAATTGCTAATATATCTTATTCTATTTTTAAGACAATATAATTTTTGAGATCATTATTATACTGACAATAACTTTCGATTAAATATATTATTAAACTACATTTTAATATCTCTGTGTGTAAAATATGAATCAACTATTTTATTCACGATTTACTATATTTTAATTATAGATATTTGATGGAATGAAAAAGATTTCTCATTTAAATGTATGAAAGTGAATGTAATGAAAAATCGAATGAAAAATATATCTTGACATTAAATATGATTATTCTAATATAATTTTCAAAAAGAAAATATTAATTGAATTACAAGAGAACAATTTCGTAATCAGTTTAAAAGAATGAGTGAAAATTAATTCTACAAGAATCCAATTCACATCCGATCAACGTTTCGTGCATATGCAAAATTGCACATTTCTTACCCGCGCATCAACATAAATAGCTAATTGCAAACAAAACTGTTTTTCATGTATGTAGCGATTTTACTTCAAACACGTAAAAATAAATTTGCTAACGGAGTAAGAAAGTTAAGGCAGAAAGAGCGACCATCGTCTTGTCTTCTTACGAGGTGTATCGACGGTCTCGGCCAATAAACACGCGAATTCAATTAGAGGACGCAGGCAGCAGCAGCAACACTCGACGTACACGCTCGTATTTTCACTCGAGTATATTCTGTGGTTCGAACGAAAAACGAGGAGAAAAACATCAAAAGGGACACGAATTTTGTAGCGCCATATGAAAATAAATAATTAATTTAAGAAGAATGAAAGAGAAAGATAAAAAAAATTAAGAAAGAGAAAGCGATTTAGAGACTGAAAAAGAAAAAAGACCTTTTGGATAACGAAGCTATAAAGCCTCATGTATACGAGAATATTTACTAATGACGCATCTGTATTTAACATTAAAAATCTATTCTATATATTGTATATGTATGAAAGACTAAACTATCCAAAAAAAATTTATTATAAAATATCTAATATCATATTTTAAAAAATATTATTGATGCTTGTTTCCGTTTTTTGTCAGAATCGAACATTACATATCTTACAATGGAACCATTTTAGATTAAAATATTTATTCTAATATCATCTCGAATTATCCTTATGTGCCCATGGAAAGTTAGTTTTATCAACGCAATCAATCTACTTCAATCAATACAAGAAATCTCAATCACTTTATCCTAGAAAATATCCAGTTGTAATATAACAAATTTGAATTATATAATTAAGTTATCGATAAAAATTATTCTAAAGTATAAGTATATCGATAAAAATTATTCTAAATTATTCTAAGTATTCTAAAGTAAAAATAGATAGATAAACAAAAGTAAGAAAATATATTACTAAAATAATAAAATAGAACAATAAAATAGATTAACATAGATAAATAAAAATATTCTGATATAAATATAACTTAGTTACGATATTTTATACATATAGTTATAATTTTCTATTATATTTAAGTATATTGTCAGATTATTTTAAAATAATTTAAAGTAATTCATTATAAATTTAAAATGTTAGTTAATTAATTAAATATATAATATTTCAATATTATACTTTAATAAAAAACTTGTATTTTATTATAAAATAAAGTACTGAAATTTAAAACTTACCAAATCTTTATATCTATTTTTTAAAAATTGAAGTTTAAAGTATTTAACAAATGATAAATATTATTAAAATATCAAATATTAATAAAATAAAGTATACAAACTAATATTTATATAATTATAAATATATGATAATAAGATTTTTAATTGAAAATGAAAATATTAACAGGTTTAATATAATATTATATTAGATTTTGTTCAAGTGGGATTAATTAATTATGAGAAACTTTATAATTTAATAGATTCAAAATACAGTTATTTAAATTTTGATATTGAATGAAGAAAGTAGTAACTGTTAACAACTAGTTTATTCTATAAAATAAATGTGAAAAAACTATGATAAAGAAACGGTTTTTGTTATAAAATTGAAATATATTTTCTTCCATTACTTACATATTTCATATAAAACTCATATGATTAATAATTTAGTAATGAGTATTTGGTATTAAAGCTTTTATTGTAGAAAAAATTCTGATACAAAAAAATAAAATATGAATATTATCAAGAATTTGAAAAATTGATTAAAAAAAAAATGGTGCTATCTACTTTTCATCTATTAATATTTTTTAGTTATAGTTCCAATGCTACACACGTTAAACATTAATAGTGGAAAAATATAATTAAGTTATTATTTAAAATTATAGCAAATGTAATAAAAGAAAGTATAGTGAAAAAACTACAGAGAGAGAGAGAGAGAGAGAGAGAGAGAGAGAGAGAGAGAGAGAAAGAGAGTGAAAGGGAGAGGGTAATCCAAAGGAAGAGACGTAAAAGGAGATGAGAAGCTCGATTCCGGTATACATATAGCTCTAGCCACGTAGAAATGCCAGACTCGTATTTTAACAATAATCTCGGCGATTGCTCGCGCGCATTCGCTAGCTAGCATAATATTCAAACAGTGCAGGTGTACTGTGCAGTGATCCTCTTATCTCTCGAAATTAAAGGCAGTCTCTATCTCCTCTCGGATTTAAGTGCTCGAGCTAAAGTGACTGGAAGTCACCCATTTAATGCCAGTTTCTGTCTATTTCTGTCTGCCTGCCTGTCTGTCTGTCTGTCTGTCTGCCTGCCTGTCTGTCTGTCTGTCTGTCTGTCTGTCTATCCCGCTGTTTGTTTGTATGTCTATCTGTTTGTCTGTCTGTCTGTCTCTCTCTCTCTCTCTCTCTCTCTCTCTCTCTTATCATATCGGCTTCATTGCAAACTACACATATACTATGCACATGCGCACTATAAAAGAAATAGAAATAGAGACAAGAGAAATAGAGAGAGAGACCGTGAGGCTTGACATTATACTGACATACAGTCATAGAAATATCAGTGGATAGGTATACAAGAAAGGTAGTATGAAGGGGAGAAGGACAAAAAATACACAATCCACAGGGAACGATTGAAGCAAAAGCTATGGATAATCGAATCTGAATGCTGGTGTGAAAATTATATGTGATAGACAAGACTTTCAACATAACAGATAAAATAGAGACAGAGACTCCCAAAATAAAAATGAAAAGCATGAAAACGAAGAGGGGAAAGATTGTCGAACTACGGGCTGAAGAGTAGTGAGCAAATTCAACTCAATATGTGTGGAGTAGAAAGGAAACAAGTTGACGTTTCGTGTGTAGACACGAGAGGGCAAAGTAGAGAGAATGGCAGTCTTCCATGGGGTTGCGCATCGCACGACTCAGCAGCAGCAAAGATCGGTCGATGCCGCTTGGCCGTTATTCGGACGACGACACCTCGCCTCCTCTCTTTCTTCGGGCGTCGCCGCTACCGCCACCTTCGAAGTTTCCCTCTCCTGAGGCTTCCATATCTTCTCCCTTCAATCCCGCATGTCTTTCCAAGTTCTCTCTAACTCATTTTTGGTCCTAAGACTGCACAGGGGTAAAATGCTTCTTTTTCTCTTGGCTTTGTATTTTCAATTCCTTCATATTATCGCCACCCTTTTATTCTCCTCCCGTTTATTTTTCGTTTTTTTCAACGTCTATGCAGGCTAAAAATTCATTCGCGTCTCTTCTATCTTTAACCTGCTTGAGGCAAATATTAAGAGAGCTGTTTCGGATTGCTAAAGATAAAATTGTACTGAATCTGTCTTGAAAATATTTACAAGGTGTATTTTAAGCTTTTGCTCATTGACCCAGTTTTTTTTATTAATTTTTTAGTATATTTTGAATTATAGTTCTTAGTAAGCTTCGTATTAAAGTTAAAAAAATATATAACCAGCCCAAAAAATTATATTTCGCCTTTATATAAATTTATCAATACTTTCTTTGGGACAAAATTAGATTTTCGTATAAGTTTTACATTCATGTTTACTCGGTAATTTACTAACTGTTCCATATATTTTATTCGTCAGATTAATATCTAATAAAAAGTACTTAAAAGCATTTTTTAATTACAACTTCAAAAACTACTATGCTTGAAATCTATTGATAACACAAAAAATACTCTTGATACGTAATTGTATAATACTGTTTTATTTCAATGAAAACAAGATAAAAACTTGTACATTTATATAAATATAAAGTATTTAATGCATATTTAGGTTTTTACTTTTTGATATTAAAATTATATTGTTTAAACATTTAATTTTAATTTGTTGATATTTTTATAGATGTTTACATTAATATTTATGAGCCTATACCATTATTTAAGATAGATTAATTTAGTTTTAAAATTTTTATGATATAAGGAAATGGAAAGTATATATTAAAATTCATAATAAATAATTTATGTAACAAAAAAGAATTTTGATAAAATAATTTTTAAAATATTATTGTTTCAAAATTTTGCATCCTTTAATAAATGAAAATATTCCTTTGATATATAGTTAGTCAAATATTATGAGTTGTGTGATACTGTCATTCACTTAGACGCATGCTTATATTTTTCAGTTAATTTTAAAACATGAAATGTAAAAACATGTTAATGACCGATTATACTCGAAGAATCCAAGCGAAATAAAAGAGTTTTTACACTCACAATGTCATTCAAATGGCAGGAAAAGCTGTCCTGAGATTTGGAGTTCTTGAAGAATCTGTCATCACTTCTTTTTCCTAGTAGAATTCATCATGGCTCGTCCTGTTTTTTTACAATTAACATATATTTAAAAATTGCCGTCAATAAAAATAAAAACAAAGATAGAAAGAAAAAACTGAGTTAAAAACCTGAACAACTAATTACTGCGTATAGTTTTAATTTTATTATTTACGATTTTTGTATAGTTCTTAGTAAGCTTCGTATTAAAGTTAAAAAAATATATAACCAGCCCAAAAAATTATATTTCGCCTTTATATAAATTTATCAATACTTTCTTTGAGGATTTATAAGCATTGTAAATTTATTCAATCTAATGCGTAATTAAGAGACTTTATTTATTGACTTATTCTTAGTTTAACTATATTTATATAGAAATAAAATCATTTTTTATAACGTTTAATAATTAATATACATTTATTTAAGATTCTCAATTAACAATTACATCATTATTTCTATTAGGGAATATATTCTTTTTTCTTTTATTGTATAATATCGAATAAAATGTATATATACACTTTATTTATAATATTTAATAAATCACTTTTTAATAATAATTAGGTTGATTTCATTGATCTAAATATTGTGTTTTAGAATACAGTTTAATATCATCCTATTTGTAAAACCTTATGAACCCTATGCAAAATATAAAATCTTAAACAGTTCTTTTTACAAAAAATAAAAATGCTTAGAAGATTATAAAAATATTATGTACAATTAGTATTTTTAATAAAAAGTAAAGATTAAGTAAAGATAATCTTTGGTATTTTCAATATATTGTTTCAATACTTGCTGTACCTAATTGAGTCAGAAAGTTCGTAAGAAAATATCAATTAAATTAATTATAAAATTATTAAAATTATTTATAATTAAGTTCTAATTCGATAAAATTTTTCATTTTAATTTTTACTATATAAAATTTAGTATGTAAAAAATCTTTTAAAAATTGTACCAAACAAATAGTTGCAAATAGTTTTTTATTCTTAAGTTTTATTTATATTTAAATTTTATTTATTTTCCAGTTTGTTTCTTTCAGTTTAATTTTATCTATATATTTATTCATTCATTGATCCATCTATCCATCTATCCATCCATCCGTCTAACCATGAATTTATCTATCCATTTATCCATCCATTTATCCATTCATTTATTCATCTATTTTCAAATATATCTATCTATATATCTCTTGCAATAGTTGTCACTTTTAGTTTTGGTTATCACGTTGGTGTTATTGAATCCCGGATAAAGGAATTGTTAAGTGAAATACAGAATACTGGGAATGATTAATCTTTTAAATTAAAAGATTTACAAGAAAGTCCTAACTTTCTTGTCGTTGATAAAGCTGATAAAGCTGTACGAGGGAAGGTCCAAGGAATATTAACCCTAGCTAGTAATATTTATAACTACTTCAAGCAATGCGGCAAAAAACGAGGAGATCGCACATATCTGAACTACTAGAAACCACCTCTGTACATACCTACTGTCTAGTCACTTTTAAATCAACGAAGACCTGCGAGTACACGGGTGGACAGAAGCCTGCTACATAACACACCCGAGGACAAGAGCTAAAGCATAAGCGTGATCGTGTGTATGTAGAGCACGTATACTGTTTGTTTCTCTCTCTTTTACTATGCTGTGCGAAGTTCAGTGACGGGTATGCGACCCTTAGTGTAGCAAGCACTGAGGGGCAGAAAGCAACGTCGGTGGCAGGGGTAAAGGGAATTGGAGTTTATTCTCTTATGAGAGAAAGAGAAGGAGCGCGCTGTCTAATCGATGATGCCACGGTGTGCACGCTCGACCCGCTGGCTATTACGCACCTTAATGTCCTCTTCTTCTCCTCCAGCATCCCACCATCGTCCGTTCTCTCACAACTCCCCTTCACAAATGCAGAGAACGAGCTCTCACTCTGTCTGCCCCTCACCATGTTTCTGAGTTCTGGCTCTTTTCCGAGCGAAGCGGCCATGACACGTGTCAATCTACCGCATACGCCCGCGATCGATACAGACGGACCTCGGGAATATCCTTTCGTCTCGACTTCCCTCACCATTATGACACTCTCTCTTTCTATATTTGTATCGTCTTCTGCTTTTCCAATATTATCTTTCCTCCTCTTTTCGTCAGTTATAACGTTTTATGTTACTGTAAAGCTGTTTTTCTATTTTTTTTCATTTACCTTTTCCTACTTCGTCATCGTTCGGTTACGATTTTTCATTTATTTTTTTCTATGTGTAAGTGGAATATCGCTACAACTACTGGTACTAGTACATTACTATTATTCTCACTTTAAAATCCCAAATATAATATTTTATACGGTAAATGTTTTTTAAACTCATTTCTGAGTTTTATTTGGAGTAAATTGTATAATTCATATTTATTTTTAGCAAATTCTAGTTTAATAGATTAATATTTTACTTTTTATGTAATTATTTGCATTTCATTTCATTAATACATATTGTTTGTAAATAAGGTATAAATTAAAATAATTTGAATTGAACTGTACTAATTGACTTTATCCATAAAGTATATATTTTATACTTGGTGATTTTAATACAATATTAATTAATACAAATTTTTCTATCACAAAAATTTTTAATAATTTTGTTTTTCATAAAATGTTTATATTTATATTTAATATTTATTTACATTTATTATTTAAAATAGATTAAATTTTTATTTATTTCTACATCAATTTAAAAAGTATGTGATTTTAAAATATTTTTTCGTATTAATCTATTATATAATAATTAGTTTATGATAAAATAATTATGTTGTCAAAAACCGTTTTGAACAAATATTGATAATTTTAAACTCTATTTATCAATTTCCATTTACAAGAATAACAGAAAAACAAACAAAACATAAATATAATAATTATCATGTTTCAAAATACATGTCTACATGAAATCAATTGAAGCATTACAAAAAATGTTATAATTTTAAAAGTCATATTAATTTAAAACGGATTTTATTTAGCGGAGGTGATCAAGTTTGGTAGAGTACGCGTGTTTACTGAGAATTACGGAGAATTTTTAGAGCTCACTGCTGCAGTAAAGCATACCTTTACTGACTTTAGTTTTTTTGTTGTACTACTAATTTGTAATGTATTTGATTGTTTTTAAAGAACCTTATTGACAATGAATACAAAGATTTTATTGAATGAATATAAATAGGTATTAAATAAATGAACTTTTATATTATCTTTGAAAATAATTTAACACTCATAATTAATATTATTACCATTTACGAAGAATGTATTCATCAAATAATGATTAGTACTTTGAACACTGCTAATCAATCGTAAACTGATTTTTTAAATTTTTGTTAATAATTAAAATACATAATTGAAAACAATTTATTTGAGTCTATAGTAGATTGAAACTTGAAAACATGCATTTTTAATTTATCATAATTTTGGATTTTATTATGTAAATTACACATTCAATTCTTTCAATATTATTAATGAAATTCTAAAATTTAAATATTTTTAATAATAATTTTTATAAATAAAAAAAGTATATTATTTATTTATTGTCATCTTCTTTATTGTTATTTAAATAATGTATTAAGTAAAAGAATATATCAATAACTACAATTAATGTTCAAATTCGCATTGAAACAAATTCAACATGCTTTAAACATTGTATTGATAAAATTGAATAGTTGTAATTTTACAAATTTATAAATAAATAAAAATTATAATTAGTCTAAAATTAAAAATATGTAAAGTATTATTGATTTTCTATTTTTTCTGATGACAATACTAGATAAATAATGCAAGTTTTATTATAAATTTCTATTTTATTAAAAATATCTCATCCATATAATAGGCAATGATTTGCGATGAATAAATCTTTGATTAAAAATAAATAAAGTGAAAAAATAAGAGCGTCTAATATTGCAGTGCATCTACCCTTGGATGGCGACGTTCTCTCTATTTCTCTTTCACTTTCGACAGTTTTTCATTTCCTTTATCTATTATTTATTCGACTCCCCTTCTTACTATTGTTCTTTCTTATTTTAGCTTCTTGTTTATTTCTTTTTATTTCCATCTTTGTATTCTCCCTTCTTTTATCTCTATTCTTATCCTTCCCTCTTTTCCTTGTTTACTTCTTTCTCTTTCTGTTTTAGTACGTACTCTTAGTACATGGCTTCTACTTCTCTTGATCGGTCCGTAAAACTTTTATTCGACCTAACGAGCACATTACGCTTAATTTATACGGGTAACGCGGATCGAGGTTTTCGCGTTTCCTGCCGTAATTTCTCCGCACACTGCATAGCCGAGATAGAGCCGGTATATAATGAAGGGAAGGGGTCAAAAAGAGAAGAGAAAGGAGATAGAAAGACAGACAGAGAGAGAGAGAGAGAGAGAGAGAGAGAGAGAGAGAGAGAGAGAGAGAGATAGAGAGAGAAGACGACGATTATACGAATGCGGGATTGTCGCAGATAAGCCGCAACGCTGTACTTGCACAAATGGGCTTGCAGGTCAAGCCCCCAAAACTGTTTTCTATGATACTATAAAAGTACTACTTATTATGGAATTGACTATTTATTATGAAAAATTCTTCAGAACTTTAGTGTAGTTTAATGTAATGAGATAAGAGAATAGACGATTATATGTCCATAATAAATCATAGTTTAATGAATAATAGTAATTTTTTATAGATGCTTCAGCGTAGCTTTGTTTAACTACACCGATAAACTCTTTAACTACATAGATTAAACTTTGTTTAACTAAATAAATAAAATATTAAAGATTTTTGTATTTGATTTAATTTTAAAAAATATAATAAATTTAACAATGATAAATATATTTTCTGCTTCAAATTTAAGATGTTTGTATTCATCTAATAATTAAACATTCAACAATCATTAAAATGATATATTCAGATTTAATTATTTGAGTTTAGTATATGTGTATATATGTGTGTATATGTTATCAAATTTTTTATTTAAGAATATTAAGTTATAATACGTATAATTTATTAATTAAAATATATAGCATTAATATCTACATATTACAATAAAACCAGTTTATAGTAAATATATATATATATATATTTCATATAACTGTCAGTTGTTAAAATGAATTATTCTAAAATATATAGTATGAGCATTAGAAAACTATATTTTACATCACAACAAATTTCATAATTAATTATCTGATTTTATATTAAAAATATTATCAGAAGTAATAATACATGTACTTTTAAAATTTAAGTGAAAAATAATTCTTAAGAAAATTTAATAAAAATAATAAATTTTTAAAATTAAGATAAGTTTCGAATACTAAATAATAAATATTACAAATATAATTAAATTAACAATCAATTGTTATAGAATACTTTACTTGTAAGGAAATTAATAATGAAAATTGAAATTGAATGTTTTATAGGTGATTAAAAGTTAATATTTTTATTTGATTTTATTTTTGTAAAGGTTTTATAAATATTAGTAAATAAAATCTGATTTAAGTTCAAACAGAAAATATTTTATTATAAATAAGGTCTATATTTAATCACTATTCAATTTTCTTACTACTCTATCTGCAATGGTATAATAATTTTTCTAGTTTTTAAATTTGTTAAAATATCAATTTTTTCTAAATACTTCTGTTGTCACTTATATAATCAATAATATTATTTAAATGTAAGCATGATTTAAATTGAAATAAAATACTCTATTACAATACAAATATTATTATATTTAATTTATATTATTTATATCTCTATTAAAATTACAAAATCTATAAGCTTTACTAATAAAATAAAATAATCTGAAATTAAATATTAGAGTTAAAATATACATAAATGTGGATACAAAAATATGGATTTTAATATCACGAATGCGCTACATTGCACTAACCAATTATTTAAAAATAGTTTAAAAAATAAGTATTAAGTAAATATTTATTACCAGGATAATAAAATTCTTAATATGTAAGATTAATTATTATAAATTACAATTTTATTCATATTACATATGCAAACTTTGTTTTATGTAATTTAAATATTGTAATTGATGAATATTGTTTTTTTCCTATTTTAAATGTAGGTTATTATTTTGCAGAAAAAGTCCTTTTTTCATTGCTGCAATCTTTACTGTTTTTATTCGAGTCGAGGGGGCTTTCTTAAGGACTCGAAATGTGGAAAAGTTTTAGCTAACAGAGCACAGATGTTGTAGCACAAGGCGTGCGTACATTCACAGCCGTGATTCAAGCGTTTTATCTGTAATATTGATCTCGAAGTTGAGTATGTAAGTCCAGAGTTAAACGAATTAATCCCCATTGATTTGTTTAAGTTTCACCGTCATAATTTACAGGTTTGCGCACGTGATATGGAACTCACGAGTTTCTATCTCTCGAGTGGAGACCAGAGAAGGAATATATATTGCGCGAGCCTCGGTTAAAGGGAGAGAATATTTAACACGATAAATTTACAGATTGACGCGATATAACACATTCTGTGATAATAAAATTATGTACTTCTCGTATTATTACTCTTCCTGTACCCAGCTGTATTTTATCATTTATATTTTCTGTGCGTCTTATATGCGTATCGACTATATCAGTTACAAGCTTCTTTAAACTTCAATTTTAACAAACAATGCTATAAACATAAAATGTTTTTTAAAAATTTCAAAGTAAACGAAACAGTTAATATTTCTTTTTTGTAGCAATTGCTTTTTTTATTTGAATTTAAGTAGGTATGAAGCTACTTAATTATAATGTTTCATTGCATTTATTTTGTGATGATATTTTTTATATTTTCAATTAATATAATCAAATTGTGTTAAATTATTTTAAATGGAACAAAATCTAATATATATATATATATATATATATATATATACAATAATAATAATTTAATCATCCCCTAGAATGTATTAAATGCTATAGAAATCTAAAATTATTTATAAAAAATGTAAATTATTACTTAAGTTATATTATTAAATAATAAAAATATTTTAATTTCTTCATCGTACACTAACACTCATTAATAAACTTGAAAATGAATGTATATTAATAAAAAGGATACATTTATTATTCTTTTAAAAAGTTAGACATAAGTATTTATAAATGTATTTAAATATACGAGATTTTAAAAATATTTATTAAAATCTTGAAGTTCATTAGACATAAACTGGATAAATTTCATATCAATATTTTACTGACATAATATAATCAATATTAAAAATAAGACACCTGGTTATTAAAATCATATTTTTAATGTATAAATATATAGCTTTAAAATTTTTCTAAAACTTTGTAAAATATTGTTAAGTTTACTTCTTAATTGAATAAATTTTTTTAATGTATTCTTTTTTAATATTAATAAATATTTAATTCTTTAAATTAAAAATACATATTAGTAAAATCATAATTTATTTAATTAATACTTCATTAAACTAAATAATTAATTAAAGTATTTTATTCAATTTATAATTAAATTTAACATTTTATTTAAAAATTTTACATTATTTCAATAATATTATGTTATTACACATATATATTATTC
The DNA here is from genome assembly GCA_030522565.1 of Ceratosolen corneri. Lineage (NCBI taxonomy): Eukaryota > Metazoa > Arthropoda > Insecta > Hymenoptera > Agaonidae > Ceratosolen > Ceratosolen corneri. Next base: position 41,434 of record JAPYYT010001341.1, read on the forward strand.
TTTTTTTACGTTCATGTTGAATTTGATTAACAATATTTATAGGTTATATTAAATAATGTAATGATATTTTATTTTTAATAATAAAAATTATGATTATGTTAATCCATTAATATTATTTAATTATGCAATAATACTTTTTATAATTATAGTATAAAAATTAATTCCTTAAAAAGAAAATCTAAAATATATTTATAAAATATATTTATACAGAAATTTTTTTAAATTCGACAGTTATATAATCTTTTTAATTTTTGATTTAATAAAAGATAAAATCAAATTTGATCTATAAGATGTCATACATCCTTCAGAATCACTAAATACTTATAACTTTCACTATGAAAGTTTATATTCAGAAGCAACGTAGTTTATTATGCTTTTTATTGAAAATTATACACAATCTGTAATCAAAATACTAAGTAAACTTTGTTTTGTACATATTAAATTTGCTATACTTTATGGACTTTAAATGGATATTTTATTTAAAATTGTTATTTAATTAAATATTTTTAATAAATTTAATAAAAATATTATATTTTTTCTACTAACCCATGTCGTTTTTTGCATCAATAATTTGATTTATGAATTTTGCGGAAACGAGGTAGATTTTACTGGGATGAAAATATTTATTTTTAATTAAACTCATTATAATAAATATATTAATATATGATTAAGAATTATCTTAATATTGTCTATAAATTCAATGAAATATTAATGTTAAATTAAACGTGTTGATTCTTTTAATAATTAACATACTTGATAATATTTATTGATTATACATAATAGATACTATAATATAAAATAAGAATTATTTTTGAATAACTTATTTTTAAATAAATTTATTTTTAAATTATAAGCTTGTGCAGATAGTTTAATATTAAAATCAAAAAATAAAAAAATCATCAAAATAATTTATTCTTACAAGATACTATCTTATTTAAATACAAAAAGGTATAAAAGTTACGATAATGTTTTATAATAGCACCTTAAAATCTAATCATGAAGATACAAAGGCAAAACTTAAATTAAGCCTTCAAAATAAGATACTAAGAAAGAAAAAATGGAAGAAACTATTGAAACAATCAATCAAAAAAAAATTGTGTTAAGAGTGTAAGAGAAACGAATAAAAATTAAATATTGATGAACATAACTTACTTTTATACTGCAACTATTAAAACATTTTTAATAAATTTTTTTATTTGGTAGTCTATATATATTGATTTAAAAAGTCTAAACTAATAATTAATGAAATATAATAATATTTAAAATTATAAAGGATTAAAAAATAAATTCACAAAAAATGAAGCTATTGTTTAATAATTATATTAAGAATTAAAGATAATGTTAATAATTAATATTAAATAAATTTTTTTTAATACGAAATTGTTTTATTGCAAATTTCAGTTTATATATTTTCTATACATATTTAAATAATCAAATCAATCAATAATATTGAATACTATTAAGAAAATTATATTTATATTTGGTTATTAAATTTTGTTAGAAATAATTGTTCTATTTTGAAACGGAAATTATACGAACATGTGCATAATTGTCAAGAATCTTATGCACGATTATCCAAGAACTAAATCACATTATAATGTTACTAGATTAGTGATAACATTATTTTTATTATGCTCTATGCCATACGATTAAGAATTTAAGATCGATAGAAAATGAATTTTGAAACTTACTTTTTACTAATATAATGAAACAATTACCAGTTCTCTATATCTCAATTTTGTAAATCTAGAAAAAACGTTTAAGCAATAATTATAACAAACACACACACATACATATATATATATATATATATATATATATATATATATATATATATATAATTTATTTACTAAATAACTTATTCTAAAAAATAATAAAGCAAAATTTTAATATTGAAATTAATAAACATAAACTATAAAATGAAACACTTTATCGTTAGTTGATTTTTATCTTGCTAAGTATAAATTTTAGAATATTGTTAGATCAACTTAAAATTACATTTATTTTTTAAATAATTTTGCATTAAATATATACGTTAATTATACTGAAAGTAATATTATTAATTATACTGTAATTAAAGCATTTAAAATAATTAAGAATAAGGTTTATACAGTAACATATTTAATAATAAATATAATAGTATGTCATTTTTTATTTATTGAATTTTAGACAAATGAATATTGTAATACCCTTTCATTATTTTTATTTTATCTCTCTTCCTTCTGTCTTATTTACTTTTTTTTCTACATATTTCTTATATACGTTCGTCTTCCTACTGCATTTATTTTCTATGTTTCTTTTAAGCTTTTTGTTTTTGAAGGAATAATAAAAGAAGTTCCATCGTCTTCATTGGTTCGGACTGTGGCACGACAACGACAACGACAACGACGACTACGACGGAAACTATGACAACGTCGTCGCTGACAATACTCGTAAAGGATCTTTTCTTTCTCGCTTACTCTTTTTTGAATTGTACTCATTCTGAAATATAGCATATATCGTTTGTTGAACGAATACACGATTCATTCTACGTATACATGTATTTGTCGTTTACCATCGGCTAAAAGAAGCGACGCTGATGTGAAAACATCCCTGAGCAGCTCCTCGTATATAACGTTTGTTTGCAATTTCATTGCTTCATTTTTTTCCTTGTAAGATATACATTTTAATATTTGATTTAATTTAATATATTCTATTTTATTGTTTTGTTATTTACAATACAGAGTTATACAAAATATACAATTATTAAACTATTTATGTGAGTAGTGTATAATATGCAAAGATGAGTATAATAATTTGTAATTATTATAAATTAATACCTTTTTTGTTTCTTCATATAAATTATATTTTTGTATTAAGTACATCGTTGTCGTTAATTCAATTACAAGCTGTTTTGTATAATAATATGATAGATATTAATTAAAAAACTAAACTAATATAAATATTATTTTATTTAAATTTTGACTTTCAATTACTTTAAAAACAATTAGAATAATAATTTTACAGTTTAATTTTAAATTTAATTAAAATTGCAAAGCGTAAATAATATAATTAAAATTTTGAAAAAAAGATATTTAATATATTATTTTATAGTTCAAATTATTCAATCATATAATTAGATATTAATGTGAATAATAAGCAAAGATGTTAAAGAATAAGGAGAATATTTTAATATAATAAAATTGAGTTTTGCCAATTAAAATAAGGAAAGTTGTATTGGATGTAATAAGCAATGATTAAGTGCCTAAAAAGTCCAAGGGTAACTTCATATACTTGAAATGTATCTATATTAATTAATGTCGATACTGACATTGGAGAACTTTCGTAGGGTTAAAATTGAACATATCCACAAGATTCATACGCTCGAAATTCGTGCGTAGATAATTGAAAGCATGTGACAGTCAAGGTTGTGAATAATATAATGCCGACAAATTGTAAGAATATCGATAAACTAAAATGGTAGTGATTAATGCGGTGCTGTCGGCATGTAAAGGTGCAATACTATGAACTTTTTTCATTCCCAGTCTTTCATTCCCAGAACTATTTTTTCATTTATGTCCCTTGCGTTGAGTATTTCTTTGTGTCTTGTGCACTAGATGACTTGTGCAGGTATGCAAGAGCTTGGAATAATGTTCAGTTGAATTAAGGTTCAGTTTTTAAAGATCGACACTAAATCGTGTCTAAACACGTCTGCAAGACTTTTTAATTGACAGGAATGTTTAGTGGTAATGAATTACCCAACATGAGAAGAAGACATGAAGTTGCTTAAATGAAAAAGATCATTAAGAATGGTGGATGATAACGGAACAAATACAAAAAATTTGCTAGTGAAGATTACATAGAAAACAGTATTAAAAAAGGAAAGAGATTCACAAATTCGAAAAAACACATGATTATACAAAAGGAGAAGAAAAGAGGGCGGAAAGTCAAATTACGCTTAAACAGTTGAAAATGATAAAGAGGAATGCAAAATTTGAAGATTACTACTTACGAAATTTTCTGTTTTGTTTCTGTTATTTTTTCTGTTTGAAGACAAAGAGGAGTCTATACTGAACCAAACCTACTTGAATTACATATTGTGTTTAATGTTAAATGTATAATTTCATCATTTATATATGCTTTAATTGAGATTGTTTTTAATCAGATGCGTAATTTAGTTTTGAATAAATCTGAACTTATAATAAAAATCTGTGTACTCCACGAAAATATAAACTTATATATATAATATAATAAAAAATATATAAATATATAAATATAAATATAAAAAAATATAAATCATTCATATTATTTTTAGTAAATAAATCATAAATTATACTGAATTTATTTTTATTTATGAATTTATCTTTGAAATATTATAAATAATATTTGGATTTGAATGTTGAAACTTAAATAAATAAGAAGAAAGATATACTTAAATTATAAATATCGGTTTCAGAATTCGTTTTGTTTTTGAGTTTAGATTATAATTTCTGTTACAAGATCATTTTATTTTTTGATAGTTTAATTCAAGTTTTAAATATTAATATAATTTATTAATGCTGTAGATAAAGAAAAATTTACAATGAATTATGTATCTTCTTCAGATTAACATTGATATATTAAATAATGTAATACAGTAATATATCAATTGCAATAACATTAAGTTTTTAAAAATATTAGTTGTTATCACATTCATCATTATGAAATTCTATATGTATTCTTATAAAAGATTCGTTGATGATACAATATCAAATTTTCTATCGAAATTTATTTTGCAATTTGTTATATTAAAAACTAATTGTCTTAGATATCAGCTAAAAACATAACAACAATAAACTCACACATCTAATTGCCATATATTAATGAATAGATTATTTTATAATCTATGTATCTATTTATATATTAATTATCAGTTACTAATCTAACTATCCAGTTATATATTTTATAAATAGTTTATATAATTATATATAGTTTTACTTATGTAATTAATTACATACAAAGTGTTAAAAGCATTAAATTAATTCAATAATTAAATATCATCACAAATCTGAGTAAAAATAAAGAGAATTTGTGAAAATTTAAACCAAAAAAAGATATGTACATTAATTTAAATGTATAAGTAACATATTCGCACTTGATTTTCTATAATTTCGAAATTGATTATTAAAATTAATTTTTTTTAAATATTATACCAATATTTTTACCATTTTCGGGTAAAATAAAATTCTATGACATATATTATGCGTGCACATATTTATGCACGTAGATTACAATACTTAGGTAATGAAATCTGTAATGTTATGTGTATGTTATGAACGATAAAACAAAAAATTTTTAAGATTTTCAGTTTGTTCAGCATTATTTAAATTATTTAATAAATTATTATAAAAAATGATTTTTTCATCTCGAGAGAAAAATGAAAATGTATTAAAATTAATATTGATAATATTAAATTATTATTTAATTGATCTGAATAAAATTAATAAAAATAATTAGATTTATAACTTTAATCAAGTATATAGATAGTTTGTAAAGGGAAAAATAGTGAAAATATTAGAATTTTTAATAACTTTAAAATTTTTATAAAAAAATATTAAGGGAAGAAATATATTATATTTTCGATTGATATATTTATTTTAAATAGTCAATATTTCGACTGTGTATTTATTATTATGTTTCATAATAGTTATAAATAAATATTTATTATGTTGCAGTATATAAATATGTAAACGTGCATATTTATTAATATATTGAAATATTGATTGTATATATATATATATATATATTTACATTTTATGAAATATAAATATTAAAATTATTAAAAGGTTTTCAACGGTTTTTCACATTTATCTGATGTTACTAGCACTTTTGAAATGAAACATGAATATTGCTTTGTAGATATTATTTAATTAAAAATAACTTTTGTAATAATATGATTTATTTCCATTATGTTCAATTAAAAAGTAAAGTAATTGTGTCAAACCAAATTGATATGAGAATTAGTAGTAAATTAATAAATAAATACTTAAAAAAGATGAAACTGATCTATCATATAAATTGTTAAATTTTATCTGATTAATGTATAAATAATAATAAAAAACTGTTTTTTTTAAAATAGTTAGTCACCAAGTCCAATCAGTATTAGCTATCAAAATGCTGTTTCATTCGTATTTTCATTATATTTTAAAGATATATCATTTGCTTTTCTTTACATTTTTAAACATATATCATCATTCTAAGATAGCGTTGACTATTGAGGCGACCATAAATCGACACCTGAGGTATAAATGTTGCAAAACAGGCAATTGCTATAGGTTTTACCACTGCAACTTAGAAATAAAGATACATAGTTACCCTTTCAAAAGCACGCCACTGCCTCGTATTTTGAAGCGATGAACAGAGAAAGTCGGAGAAGAAGAAAGAAAATGTCGAGAGAGAGAGAGAGAGAAAGAGAGACGACAGAGCGCCGGTGCGCATGGGCGTGGTCATGAGCAAATAGATATCCACAGTAAAGGCATCGTGACGTCGTGGGGGTATTGTATGACGCTATAGATCACCGGAACTCCGCCTTATGTAGCAGAACGTGGGCGTGGCGTAGGTCTAGCTCGGCTCGTAGCGCCACCGCAGCGGCTGTGGCAATGGTTAATATATACCTATAAACGCGAGCCAAAGTTGATAATTGACTTTAGATTTTCCTAACTCTATCAACGTACATTGGTGCTCTTACAATGATTTTTTATATTGACATATTAGGTTAATCATGAAGGAGCTATTATATGTTGAGTGTTACTAGTTTACTTTAGATATCATTAATTGTTATATAGTCACCAAATATTATACGTTCGAGAAATCCTGGCTACAAATTATAAGAAATTAATATCAATTTTGTTCCGAATGTAATAAATCGGAAAACAATACGTCAACTGTCGTAAAGCACTATTTTGAGGTTAGGTTCTTATTTTGCATCTATTTCATTACGCAGTAAGATTATTTGGTACTGTTTACATTGATGGATATTTATTTAAGTAATAAAAAAATGATTTCCTACTCACATGGTCTGTAAAAAGCACTCGACGATGATTTCAAGATAAAAATATCGAGAAACTCACAGCTGACACCACGCGTGACCGTAGTTCCAATGTCGACCGTCGCTTGTGTGAGGCCGTTGAGCTACAGCTTAACACGGGGCGGGTAATAAAATACGAGAATGGAGGGGGGCCTGGATACCCCACCCCATGGATCCTTCAGGTTGTTTTGAGTTCTTGGGCCCCGCCTTTTCCTTAACCGCTCTCTTGTACCTTTAGGCTTCGCCATGTGGTCGTTGGGTTTAGTCTTATTTCTTTAATTTTTTAAACCAATTCTTTTTGCAATTATTTTTTCATCCAATCATTTTCTTATTTCACCATTGAATTTGGATGGATAAAATTAAGTTCTTTTTGATAAAAAAGAGACAATATTTTTATAAATTTTTGACAATTTTAACTTAAATTTATATATTCAATAATTTTTGTATTGAATGAATTGATTACTATGGTGAAGTAATTTGCAAAAAAGGTAATTTTCTGTATTTGAGTACATCCTTACTCCAAGTAGTGGAATAAAAGCATACTGGACTTTTATACTTTAAAATTTAAAAAAAAAATTTTAACTGATAATAGTCATTCAAAGGCATATTCTTTTCGACTACAAGTAATATTTTATTGTGATTTACGAGAACTATAATTTATTAATAAGAAAATTATTATTTCTGAAAATTTTCATTTGTTTTATATTAGTTTATAAATTAGTTGTTTGAATATTCTAACATAAAGCACATTATTTACTGTAACAATAAACTAGATTATTATTAATCAAATATTTAAGATAAAAAAATAATAGTGTATATAATTGTAGAAGAAACATATTTACGTTCGCTTAATAATTGTTGTTACACATTACTTATATATAATAAAGGTTTTGTTTCTAACATATATTGAAAGAATAAAATATATTTAAGAACAAAAAATCTCTGGATTTCAAAATTGTATATATAATTTATAAAAAAAGGATAGCAGTCTCAATGCTCCATAACTTTTTCTTAATATTAGAATAGTGAAGCTAAACAAAATTGGCTACGGAGTCAATACTTGTTGACCTTAATTTTTGAAATCCATTTCTTGCTTAGTTCTGTCGATAATCTAAAACCATGCACATATAAAATGTTGCATGTGGCTTAAAACACATGCATTCACTCATATAAGACGTCGTGCATCGCTCATTTATTCTTTGCAATTTCTTCAATTCTCTTCTCACTGGTGCAGAACGGGGGAGAGGTATTGTGAGACGAAGCATGAGTAGGGGTAAACGCGCGCGGCAGTGGCCCTCTGCGTCCTTGCGTCACCTCCTCCCCCTCCGACGGTTTCGCGCCGCCGTCGTGACGGCACTCTCTTGTAGTCAGTCAGCGCTGGACCGCCGTCCGCTTCATTTCAACGTATCTCCGACGAAGTCCCCGCCGTCGTCGTTGTTGTTAGACCACCGAATATCGGGATTTTTCTCCCACCAAGTTTCTCCCCACTCCTTCTATTGGGCTGAACACATCTCCTCCGCCCCTCTTTTGGCCGCCACCTCCTCTTCCCTCCCCCAGTCAAAAGTTAGCCACTGCAAATACAGAGAGCTTTGAATTTATTCGTCCACAATCAGTTATTGTTTGTTTTATTAAAAAGCTATACTGAAAAGGAGGAGAAATTGTGAGTTTAGGCACGCGAGGAAAATTGTGGAGGGGGAGAGCGCAACCGAAAGTTTGAGATGACAAGAGCGGCAAGTGCGCGGAAACTAATTCGTATATATATATATATATTTCGTTAGAGCAATTTTATCAATTTACAATTTTTGCTTGCATTTTTGGAGTCTGTTAATTAATTGAGTTCTATTATTGGGGACGAAGGATTTTATAAATGCCATTATAATGGCCAGTGCGTGGGAAAACTAGCGTTTTCTGGAAAGTGCATTGCTTACACAATGTGTAACGTTCAATGATTCTTGAACAACTGATATTCTGTCTGTGATATATTTGAAATTTGAGTCGTTAAGGATTCAAGAATAAAATGAAGAAATTATAGTCTTTTAATGAAGAACTCAACAAACGTTGTGGCGATCACAAATACAGTGCTGAAGATTATTATTCACCGATTTTAGCGTTTCGTTCTGAGTCGATCAACAAACAACAAGTCATGTGATCTATATGATATAAGAAACATATATACGACGAATAATATGTATAAGATTTTATGATCGGATTAGAATTGTAGTCAATATTAATAGTGTTTAAATAAAGTGCAACAAAGGCTTAGTGTAAAAAAATTGGGAATGAAAGAAGAAAAAAGAAATTTTGTGAGATGTTAAAAACAGAATGACGTCACAGTTGATAGCTAGGTAGTGATTGTTAGTGGGCATCTTTGCTAACTTTTTTTAGGTTACAGAATATTTTGGAAGGAACTGAAATTTCCGGATAAGCTGTCACTGCGGAGAGAGCACTAGAAAATCTGAAGATCCCCCAAAAAGACAAAATCGCTTATAAAACGCAGATGACCCGTAGGAAACAACACGCACCGCAACGCATGAAATGTAAGTGTATTTGATCATAAACTGCTAACATAACACAATTCAGTTTAGTAGGTTTTAAATTCTATTTTTTATCATGCATATACGAATTGCCATTTATTGAGTAATGTAATATTTTTATAAAAACTGATGGATACTTAATAATTGAAATATAATTTTTTTTATAAAACAACAGAAAAATATTAATTTATGAAGTTTTATTAAAATAATTTAATTTTCGTAATTTCTTAATCTTTTTTTCTTGAATATTATATATTTATAAATTTTATTATAATTTTAAGATTATGAAATATTTTCAGAAATTTTTTACAAAATAGTTTATTTAAAATTTTATGTTCATATTAATCGAACTTTTCATTTAATTAAAGCATATGTCAATTTAATTGATTATAACTTATTTTAATATAATGTTTATTAGATATTTGCAAATAGAAAATACATTTATTATTTAAAATTATTACTAGGAAATTGCAGAATTCAATAATTACATAAAATAATATACAAATATTAGTCAAATGTCTACAAAATTATTTCAAATTACACGATTAAAAATAAATTTGCAAGACAAGCTAAATAGATCCCTTTATTTTCCCACATATTCTTTTACTCTTATATGTAGATGCACAACATGATCCCAGAATAAAATAAAATCGCTCTTGAATTTTTGGTAGATCCATTCATTTCATAATTCAATGTAAATTGATACGCAATTATGCCGTATTTAAAAAATTTATTTATAAAAAGTATCACTACGATGCTGTTGCTACTGTATGAAATACTGCTATAACTATTCTTGCTGATTTTCCCACGTGGGAAGCGATAGTAGTAACGTCGGAATGTAAACAAACTCTACTGTTTCCACTTCTTCACAATAATGTTCTAGACTTTTATTTCTCCTCCTTCACTATTTATAATGTACCGTCGTACATAAGACCTGTAGTTTTTCTTCAAGTACAGCAATGGATGGAGTCTCAGGTGATGCTAAAAGAAACAATCATTTATCATTTATCATTTACACATTTGTCTTAAAAAAATTTAAGCAATAATGCTAAAATGAAATCAGATTATATTAGCAACTCAAACAAATTCTTTAGATGATCACTTCTTTTCCTTCGTCTTTATCTATGTTGATATCTTTTAATCAGTTTCCAAAATTTTTTCCCTGTCTACTCATTCGTGTATTATACTTTAGGAAAGTGACTTTGTTTATTAATATAAAATTATTAATAAAAATTATTTTTATTCGATATGATTAGATTATATTTAGATTAAATTTCATAATAAACTTTCTAAAAAAGCAAATTTTAAAGAATATACTATTTTCATAAATTCATGTTTTTTAAATTTCATATCTACTGTACATTATTATTTAACTTAATAAGTTTCTTTCTAAATAATAAAAGGCATGTATTTGGAGAAATGATATATTAAGTACAAGTAGAATTCTAATTGTTAATGAATTTATTATGTTTAAACTACATAAAATGATTATAAAATTGTTAGAAATTTTAGTATTAACAATAGTTATTATTTAGTACAACAGTGTAATTTCAAAGTAATTGTCCAAACTTTAGTAAAAACATAATAATACTATTATTTTTGGAAAATAGTGTAAGATTTATTTTCTAATACAGAAAAAAAAAGTTTCTGTATTTTATTGTTCTAATGTTATCTATTTACATATTTATATATATACTAATTCAATCGAAAAAAAGTTAAATAACATAAATATATTATATTATATGTTTATACATTGATAAAATAAGAACATATTATTTATAATTAATTATTGCAAATTTTTATAAATTTTACTATTTATGTTTAATATTGCAAGACACTTTTACAAAAGAAATGTAAATGTAAACAAAATTATATTTATTATTAAAGCATAGCAAATAAAAATAATCTGAAATTTATAATAAAAGTTTGAGATTTTAGATCATTTTTGCTAGTTAAATTCGTTATTATTCTCTATAATTTTTAATATAACAAAAGATAAATTTGAATAAATATTTATGAAAAATAAAGATTTATAAATATTCAGAAGAAATTTTTAAACTTTTATATAAAAATTTTTATATATAAAATGCAAATTTTGTGTTTTATAAAATAAAGCAGAAATTATTTTACATTCATAAGTATATATCCATCCTCATTCTTTCAAGTTCTGCCGCCTTTCAATGTTTCATGTTTTCGTTTTTTTAACTTTATTGCTCCTCTCTTTGTCTGACTCTGTCTGTATATCTATCTACTTCTCTCTCTCTCTCTCTCTCTCTCTCTCTCTCTCTCATATATACACACTCTTTTTATTTTGCGTGCAAATTATATTACAGATCAATTCAGCATGAGTAAGTAATCGAGCGAATCTGAAGGTTTTACATGAAGTGACATTGTAGCGTCGTGTTGCAGTATCAGCATATTTGGAATTAACGACGTTAATGCAATTAATGCCGAGTTGGAAGAAGTCAACAAACTGCAGCTCTTCAAAATTAAAAAAGCAGTAAAGTATGCTTGTGCTGATCAAATTTTATGTATGCATATCCAAAGAACACTCGCATGTCTAATAGGCAGTCTTGTATCTACAATTGGATGATAGTTGACGCATAATTTTCTATATTTATGCTTATTTGGAATTGCTACACAAATTCAAATGAACTTGTGTATTTGATTTTAATTTAATTTTACTTCATTAGAACTTGAATCTAATTTTTATAGAAGCCAATCCTTGAGTTATGAAGAAATGGTATTTGTCAGGAATTTAAATTCCCCAATCCTTTCTTTTGATTTTCATAAATTTTATTTTAAATATTACTTAGGATAATTATACACTTACACAATGAAAGCAATAATGGAAGAGAAATTATATTGCGTTGAGTTGTTTTTAAATCAATAATCTGAAACTATCTTTATTAATTTAATTAAGACTCTTTTATAATAATATGAGTTTTTTTTTAATTATTTAAGTTCAATTAGTTCTATAAAAATAAAAATATTTTCTAATGGAAAATTTAGATTTTAAAATATAAAAGATTTTTATAAGTATCAAATTAAGTGAAAACGAATGCAGAAGATATTAACATATATATTGCAAATTCAAACAATCTATATAAGCAATAGTTATATGGAACAGATAAGAAATTTCGACATAGTGCTATTTATTTATTTATGCTATCTATTTACTCAAAATTCCCTACGTTTTATTTGAATTTACTGAACATTTGACATTGATAATATTTACTTTAAAAACACATGTCCTCGAGACTATACAGAGTTGTATAGCTATAGAACAGATATTAAAAATAAGTTGAACAGTCCGTACTTAAAATTTTGAACTGTAAATTAATAGACTTTTTCATATATATAATTACAAAATTAGAATAAAAACATAGAAGTTGTGTATCGCCATTCAAATTCATTATCACTATTACTAAAATTTTACGGTATGCATTTATGCACAATTAAAAATACATTTATGAATAAGAAAAACATCGATGCTTTAATTAGTCAAGTATCGTATTACCCACGTATAAGTAAGGTACGTGCATTAGTTGTGCGGGCCATAAACCAGATTTAAAATTTGCATCTTATTATGAATAAAGCCATCACCGAAAGAGACAGACGTGCGAGTTGAGAAACTTGTGAGTACGAGCGTTGAGAAAATTAAAATATGCACTACAAGTGCACTCAGGTTACCATAACAAAGGTTAGTTAGTTTCTTCTCTTAAATCATAATGTACCCATAAAAAAATTAGTAATTTTCAATTTTCACTTTAATTTACAATGTCTTGATGTGCATCTAATCAAAATTATTACCGTTAATAATTAATTTATCATTTGCTTTTTCATGCAAAGTCAATAAAGTTTAATAGTATTTTAATTTCTTATTAACTGTACTTTATTCGTAAAATGCAAATATTGTAAGTTTTTTAAACTTAATCATTTTTTTAATACTTGATTGATATTATTTTATCCATAGTTTAAAAGCAATTCAAAAACGTATATTTATACAACTGATACTAATAATGCCTGTAGTAAGTAGCAGGTAATATAATATTATTATTATTTTGAACATTTGTTTGTATATAATATAGAAATATATAAGGATATGAAAAATTTGTTAAGTATTTTGATAATTCTTATACGATTATTATTACATATTATATAAAATATTATACTTATAAATGCTACATATAACATAACATGTTGATTTTATAACTTAATGATTTGAAATTTATAAAGTAATATTTATGCAGTAAGATTTTTTAGAATATATTTGTATGAACGATATAGTAAAATACTATGATATTTACGTATCGAACAGCTACGAGATTTTGTTTTTTGAAAAAATTGTGTATAAGACATACACACAGCCAGGGTTATTTTATTATATTATTGTATAGAAAACAAAAAAGATGACTTTTTATATAGCATTAGGTAGGTACGATATAGTGTTTGTTTTCTTTGATAAATGCAGTCATTATTTTTTATTTACATTATATATTATTTTAACGTATATTTTATTCTAGAAAACAATTCGTTAAGAAAATATTATATTAATAGTATGTACATTTAAAAGGAAGTTTATCCATATATAACAGAATCGTACTTTAATAAATGAGAAGAATTTAATACATTTAAAAAAATATAAAATAACACTGTAAGAACATATATGGTGTTATCAATATATTATCAATTATATTATTATCATTATATTATCAACCGAATTAGAGAATACACGCAAATGAATAAGTGTGAAAATAAATACGATTAATTTATACTACAACCCATAATAAAAAAAACTTATATAATAATTAGGGAAAATAAACAGTAATCTATTTAAAATATTGAAATACAATATTATTAAGTTGTAAATAAAGAAAGATTACTATTAATTTGACATATTAGTGTCAAATACAGCTTAAGTTTAGAATCTCAAAATAATTGTTTTTTTGAAGGTTGAATTTAATATATTCCATAATTATCTATTATTCCATAATAGATATTTTTTAAAGATGTTACATATACATTGTGGTATGTACATATGCTGCATAGATCATACCTATTAAAAACAAAATTATATAATCGTGTAATTATACTTTTATTTGATTTTAGTTTTTTCAACATATATTTTTATTTATATTTACTGAAGTAATTATTAAAGTAATGATATTTTGTTTACAAAATGCTATACTTACAATTAATTCTTTATTAATATCATTTATAGTTACTAATTAATACATTACTTTACAAATAATAATAAATATTAAAAAATAACGACTATAAAATAGTACGCTTGTGATATTTAATTGTATTGTTTTAATATTGTTACTAATAAAGGAAAACTATGTATTTTCAAATTAAAAGAATGTTCTAATTTTTATTAAAAATTCTAAATAGATTAAAATGGAATTAAAATTTAATATAGCTGAATTCGTGTTTCAATCTTTTAAAAAGACAGTAATAATAAGTAAATCAAGTAATGTAAAAAGTAGTAGTAATATAAAAAGTAGTAGTAATATAAAAAGTAAATAAAGTAAATAATAAAGTAATATAAAGTGTTTATTAACTATGTTATCAATTTGATTTTGATAATACCTTTAATTCAATCATTGACGTTTAAAGATCTTATCTCGTTCAAAACTTCTTAAGTACAAAATCAAGAGTGACTTTATCTGTTATTCAGTTTTTTTCTTTATTCTGTTCTTTATATACACATATAAATATAAAATTTAATTAATTTATTCACATTTTTTGTTCTGAAAACTAAGATTCTATACTCTTATGTCTTATGAAAACTAATGTATATAGAAACTTCATTAAAAATTTTGGAAAACGTTCGGAATATTTGTTAGAAAAAGCTTCCTGCATTATTTTGTCATCTTAAAAGCAGAAGTAAGGCATGAGAAAGAGAGAGACAGGGAAGTACGTTAATTTTTTTTTTTTGTTGAAAGATTTGAAAGATTTATAGCGGTTGGCTATACATTGGGATATGAGTAGTCGTAGTCGTCAACGTTGCTTTTACATGCTTTCAGACTCGCAGTTTCTTAAATACCAAAATTTTTCTGACAAAAGGCTCTGCTTTGCTTGCGTTCTGCTATTGTTTATAACTGCAATGTATGGTGAAGGTTTTAGACCATGGTTGTCAGGATTGCGACACGTGTGTTGTTCGACAAAGGGAATGTACTCCAGTCTACTAGCTGTGTAATAATACCTTTTTAAATACCCAGTCGTGTTTACCTCATCGTTACGCCCCCATTTACGAACAGTCTAGCAAGTATACTACAGACGCATTTCACAAAAATAAATTTTATAATACTTGGTATATTTAGTTTTGTAATAAGACGTATTATTATAATAAGTAATTTATTATAATAAGACTACCAAAGAAGAAAGACGACAGACTAATTCTTATGTTATTACTGTGATGACGTTAAATCAATTTTACGTAATTCTATTTCGTCTAAGCTTATCCTTCTTTTTCTCAGTTAGTGAAATATAATTAAAACAGCCATACCATTATTTTTCATTTTGAAGATTTTAAAACTTTATTTATATATAATTATAATATTTAATAGGCCTTTTAAATAACACTTTTTATATTTTTAATTTTTATATTAATTTCAATAAATAATTTAAAATTAATTGTAAATTTAAATTCAAATTCTAATTTCAGGTTCGGTAATTAAATTTAATTTGTTGTAATAATAAGTAAGAAATATTAAAAATTTTATTTTTTATTAAGTAATTATATTCTAATTATATTCTATTAAGTAATATTATATTCTAATTAATTATCTATTAATTTTTACTTATTAATTATTCTCTATATTTCTATTCCTATTATTTATTATAAAATATAATTTATTGCAATCTTAAATTTGCCGTTTTGAAAACAAACGTCAGTAATATTTATATTTAACTAAATTATATACCTTATTAATAGATAATTGTTATTGAATTTTTTACTTTTATTGGCATATTTAATTATTCGAAATTATTTAAATATTTATAGATTTAAATTAATATATATATATTTAAATATTCGAAAGCATGAAGATTTGAAAATTGAAAGTGATATTTTTAATCATTCAATGCAATGAATATCATAAAATCAATCGCAATTAAGTAAGTTCAAGTATAATTGATGTAAAATAGATGAACCAATTTATAAAGATAGGTTTATTAGCAAGCACTTATTCTTAAGTACATCACTTCTACAATTTCACTTTTTCTATTAAATCTGAAAAAAGAAGTGCAGAGATGGATGTATTTTAAATAATGCAATTGATATACGACAAAATTAAAAAACTAAAGATAGACACCATGGATATAATACTTGTCCACTGTTCCATCATATTAGGTATCTGCAAAGAAATGAAGTCGATAAATTTGCAGTATTGAAATGACAGATGTCCAATGCTTTTGTGAAGGCAAGAAGCTATGTACGAAGATATGTAAAAAGAGATAATAATGAGAGACTTCATCTACCCATACATTCTCTCTCTCTCTCTCTTTCTCTCTCTCTCTCTCTCTCTCTCTCATAGGTACCTTTCGTTTTCTTCTTTTTTTCTTTTACTTTTCTTTTGGTATTAATCCCCTCTCTTTCTCTCTTACCTTAAGTGATACAAGAGTATCACTAGAGATAGAAGGATTTTAATTAATGTTTCACTTGTTCACTTTTCATATTTGGAAGATGGAATGCGAGAAAATGTATAAAAGATATCTACTGTTGTAAACAACATAAATAGTGGATCTTCTAATGGACTATTTTTAATGGTAAGAAGGTTGACTGCATTATATCCAGTATTTTCAGAAATTTAAAAAATTTATATTATGTTCAAATAAAAGGAAGTTGATTATGTAGAAAAATCTATTTTTCTGAAGGTGTATGATTGACGATTGAATTGTATAATGTGTTTAAAAATTATATATAATTACTTATTACATTTATTGAATCTAATTTGTATTCAATTCATTATATACGTTTCGAAATGTACAGGTTGGTAAATTTAACTTTCTGTACAAAGAGTAATTTGTAAATAATTTTGTAAATAATATTTATAGACGAATTAAACGAAATAAATTATGAAATAGTAATTATAATTATTTTTCATATAAAGTATGGTACAATAAAAGTATAATTAATATTACAATGAGTATTTAGTCTCTAATGATTTAAATCGCTTATTTTGTGAATAAAAATTATAAATTACAAATGATTACAAAAAATTACAAATGTATGGTTTTCTAAGTGCAACTTTTTGATGATATCTACTTGAAATCGATTGTCAATTTTTTATATTTTAAACACAATATTAAATCGAAAAGCATGAGAGTAAGTGTAAGTTATTAGAGTAACATGCTTAATGTAATAATCGTATATGCCATCCTATATTTAATATTAATTTTGATGACGTTGAATTACAAAATTGAAGATTAAATAATACTTTTAATAGATTTAATAATTATTAAGAAAAATTTTATTTTATTTAAAAAGTTATTTATAACTTTATTATATAAGATTCTAAAATATAGATAAACTAGAATCACTTACTGAAATTAATCAAATTAAAAATAATTAAATAATTTGGTATTAATTATTTTAAGTAATAATTATTTGCATATTAGATTATTTCTTCATTATTACTAAAAAATATCTTTATATATAAAAAATAAAAAGAAATAGAAAATATTTATTGTATCCTATTTGTAAATGAATTATATATTTAATTAACAAATTTTTATCATTCTAACAGTTTATAAATATAATATTTGATATGTGTTGTACATATGCACATGTATATACGCAATAGAAAAGGAAAATATTAAATAATAATCTTATAAATTAATTTAACAGTGTAAGATATGAGTATAGAAAGAATATATAAAATATGATCCCAAATTCCAGTGAATTGTGGAAAAGTTGAATCAAAGCGGTCAAAGTGTAGATCACTCATTTCGATTTACATTGTGTCTTTTGCTCCTTTCCTTATTAACTCTATAGGTCGAAAGAGAAAGACAAAGAGAGAGAGAGAGAGAGAGAGAGAGAGAGAGAGAGAGAGAGCGGTAAAATAATAGTCAAGGCGAGGCAAAGTACTTCCTTCTTCATATTTTGATCCTTCATAATTTAACCATCCCTTTCATTTTCTAATCGATTTGAATTTTAATACAAAGTTTTTTCTATTCTTCTGAAAACCGTTTCGTAAGATTTTCTCTTACCCTCTGACTCCGATGCTTTCTCTTTTTCCGGTCCGCTTCCATTTCGACTTGTTTCGCGTGATGGCTTCGTCAGCCGTCAGGAGAAAATACTCTGCTCTCTCTCTCTCTTTGTCTCTCTCTCTCTCTCTCTCTCTCTCTATCCTATCTCAACTTCTCTTCAATCGATAACCTACCTTAGTTGCTTGACATCATCCTTCTTTTAAAAAGAGATAGCTCCCATCGAACCCTTCTGGTTGTTCTATCTAGCGACTATCTATACCATTCTCTCTGCTCCCTCTCTCAATTTCATTCTGTTCGTGTGATTCCTTGTTGTTAAAAGGTAATACATCTACATTGCTTCTTTTTCTCTTAGCCTCGCAATACTATCAGCTTTTCGCTTCTTCTCTGTTATTCCTTTACCGACCCTGCATACTATGCTTGGCCGCGCTTCCACTGTATGTACCACTATTGGCACGGTCTAGTTAAGTTAAGTTGAGCCACCGGTGGCGGCCGAGACAGGAGACGTCTGCTCTACCTCCAATGCCCGGGCGAGCGACATACACATCCGCGACTTTATTTTCCCATGCCTTCACACCCCTTTTTCTATCTTCCTCTTTTTCTCACAATCAACAATCGATCGATCGATCTACCTAACTGTCTCTTTATCTGTCTGTCTATCCTTCCGGATATCTATGTGTCCGACCATTTATCTATCTATCTATCCATCTATCCATCTATCTATCTATTCATCCATCTATCTATCTATTCATCCATCTATCTATCTATTCATCCATCTATCTATCTATTCATTCATCTATCTATCTATCTTTCTATCTATTTATTCATCCATTTATCCATCTATCTTTCTATCTATTTATTCATCCACTATCATTATATCTATTATCTGTCTATCTTATTTAATACTAGTTGTAAATATTGGTACTGATATTTACATTACTACTTAGTTTGCATTTGTCTGTGTTTTTGATAGTTTATTTTAATCAGAATTGTTACGTCCATGAACTTGTTTCTTTTAATGGATTTTTCTTCTGTTTTTACAATATATCATAATTTTGAATCCATTTTCTGTCAATAAGATTCTTTCAATTTACAAGATTTATTCAGACACACTGAGTTTAAGATCTAGTTCTTTTAATAAAGTTTTCACTATTAAAAAATTTATGAAACATCAGTTATTATAAAGAAATTTTTAGCCAAGAAACTGTTAATTTAAGAAAGTTTTGATATATTTTTTTATTAATAACGTACAGCTTTATCTCATTTTTATCAGATGTGTAAAAAGGACTGATACGCGAGAGCATAGTAGATTGACTAAGAAAAAACGGTACCGTATTTTAAAAGTACGACAAGAGTTGAAGAAGTACACGAGTGATTACTGCATTTAGTATCTTGAGCTTTTACTTGAAGTTCATATTGATACAATTGTATTAAATTTGTCTATTTCTCATACCTTTTTGACTTTTACTTTACTTTTAGTTTATTAGTCATTTTCTTAATTCCTACACAAGCTACTGAATACTCTTTTGAATAATCTTATATATTATTTTATTTTTTATTGTACTTTAATCTTTCTTCTTCATCTAATTGTATCTTTTTCTATTCACATTTTGTAGTTTAATTTTTATTGAATTCTCGATTAAAACATTTTTTTAAACAAAGTTGAAATTTATATTAAAATTTATATTTTAATAATCTTATTAATGTCGTAAGGATAAAGTATAAATATTTGAAAATTTTATTTAAACTATTAAGGAGAAAGTAAAGATTTTTTAAAATAATATTTCTTTTAATATATTAATACGATTTGTTGAAAAGAAAGTGTATCCTGATTTGTAACTAGATTATTACCATGTTTACTGAAAATTTATAATTAAACAAAACTGTATTTTAAATGCATGTATTCTATAAATTTTTGGTAATGTATTACTGAAAGTTATATTTCGTCATTTTATATTTTGATGGTTACTTTGTAGAAGTTGAAATATTAAGTTAATGTTATGGATTCAGAGATATTTAAAATATACATGTTCGATTACTTTTGGAAATTATATCATATAATTGTATGATATACTTAAATGAACTATTTATATATGCGAGTATATATATTTGCGTAGTTATAAATTATTAAGGAGAGAAGGAAATGTTAAAATTTTATTCATATACTGCGCATCAATATTTAATAATTTCATTGTTCTCTTTTTGTTCATCGAGAATAAAAAAAGCCCATAATTAATCCTCTAAATCGTGTTTCCATTATTTCAATTACCAACTTGTCTATTGTTGATTCCATATCATTGATTGACTTATACACGTACAACTCATGACTTTCAGTGGTGGCGCCGTCTTCGACGTAAAGTGACCCATTGCTGACGCGTGGCCAATCGATACTACTCCCTTCTCTTAACATGTGTAGGCGATGGCGACAACGATGGCGGTGGCGACGGAGACGAGACAGCTCCAATAGGCATCTTCACTTTATTTCAAAGGCGTGTGCAAGCGATAGCGCTGAAATTTATCACAAGCGGAGATATTCTGCATTTGATAAGTTTGATGTCTTTCTAGATTTTAGTTTTTCTAAATTAATCATTAACATCAGAAGAATTCTTTTCGTTTCTCTTATAAAATCTTTTCTTCTATGAACTTTAGAAAATATTGATTTATTAAAGAAAGAGACGCGCATTAATCGGGTTAACTTGTTTATGTTTATTTATATTTTTTTTTTAAAACCTATTTTAGGCCTTGTAAAAAATACTTTATTAAAGCCCAGTTGAGGTTTTACAGTATTGTTTTATAGATTCAACAACTACCTTCATCCGAAATATATTCATTATGGGTTATTTTTTTTATAAAACAGAATCTTGTATTTTTTTATATTGTATGTGAGTATCAAAGAATTATCAAGCCATATGATTGTAAACAAATACTTATATTTAGACAGAGTTTATTTATACCTACAAAATGTAAAGCAATACATTATATTTCTTGTATAAAAAGATGTTTGATAAGATATTAAATTCTATTTTTTTTTGTAAATGTATAGCGGTATATTTTATAACTATAAATTTTTGAAATATATTCTTACTTCAGTTATTTATAATAATTTTTATTTTGATATACGAAAATAATTTTTTCAATACGTAAAATTGAAAAAAGATTGATACTATTTGAGTTTTTTATTAGTTGATTTAAATTAAACATATAAATACAAAAATTGAATTACTTACACAATTTCGAACACAACTTTATATATACTTTTAAAGCATTATATGAGAATTATTTGGTAAATGAAATAGAGCAATAATAATTGGACTTAGAATTATTTATAATCTCGAACAGAAAATTACTGGTGCAAAAATAATAATTATATGAAAAATAAATCGTATAAAAGTTAATGACTGAATATAATTGAATGGAAAGTCATTATTATGTATTATATTATTTATGAGAAGAGGTTATAGAAAAACCAAAACGCAATATGTCATTGACAGGAATTAAGAAGCCGAGAGGTAGTTTTTCGCTAAATAAACGAATGAACATTAGTTTTCGTGTTATGATGAAGCTTTTCGAATAGCATCTGCGGTGTTACAATAATCTATCAGCTCATTACAAAGTTCTTAGATGGAAGCCTATCTTATATATATAATCGACTCTACCCTTTCTTATATTTTGTCTACATGATTTAGCATTGACTTTTTAATTGATTTCAATAAATCTTTTTCTTAATTTTTATTTTAAAGCAATAATAAAATCTTGAAATATAAAACAATTTCTATGTATAAAAAGGTTCATTTTATAAAACCTCTTACTTTTAATATAAAATTTAATAATTCACATATATTAATTAAAAAATAAAATTATAATATAATGTTAAAACACTATTATAGTTAGATTGTATAGAAACAAAAATAACAGAAATAATAATTATATATACATATTGATTATATAGATACTGATTAGATACATATTTTAATATAATAATATTGTATATAATAGTAATTTTTATGAAAGGATTAGCTTCGCTTTTTTTAAAACATTACTATTTATGTTAAATGTTATGCGATTTTCTTGGGTTAAAATAGCATTAAAATAATTGCTACAATCATATTTATACTATATAAAATTTTAAAATGTATACATATGATTCAAACTCGAATGTAGAATAATTTTATATTTGTCTAATTATATGATTTTATAATAATATTAAATAGTATTACTATTCATGAATAAGTTTATAATTACTTTTAAAATTTAAATTTTAAATTAAATTCTAAATTTTAATTTTATATATAAGTGAAATAAACCATAATCATTAGTAATTAATAAATATTGTTGACTAATTTAAAAGATTTAAAAGATAGTGTTTGGTAGATATTAAATAATTCAATTTAAAATTTATATTATTATGTTTTAATTTAATTAAAAAATAAAGTTTAGCCATTGTTTGCTGCACTTTTGCAAGCTTTTATTTTCATAACTGTCTTTATAATATTATATTTTTAGCAATTTTCATTTTTTGTTTTTTTTTCAATTTTCATGTTTTCTTTTGAACTGTAGATACATATTATAAAATATTTTTTCAAGACTCCTTTTTGTTTTTATAGCTTTAATAAATTTGATCATTTAAACGTATTTATCACTAAGCACTTTATTGTTTGTAGTGCTAAAATATGCAAATTTCATAACATTATTAAATTATTTCTTAAATTTTCAAATATTTTTCAAGAATCATTATACTATTCGTTATTTGATTATTAGGTAGTTGTTTGATATTTGATGAATTATCTCACTCTTTAATTCATTTAAGTGATAATACAATCAGGTATATTCAATATCATTATTAAAGATGAATCCATGTAATTTAAGTTTGTAGAGAAATATATCTGTTATACGAGTGGGTACTTGTAAAATTTTTAATTGTATATCTTTTATTAAACACTACAGTCAATTGGACATATTATCTGTTTAATATTTCATAATGTGTTAATTTTACGCAAACTTATTGGCATTCAAATTAAAAACAAACTAATTTCATTCCCTTGTGCTTTACTTCCATAAATTACGAGTAATTTAATTGGTATACAATCAAGAAATATAACATGCAGGATTGAAAAATAATAAAAAAAGGATATTGGTTATGCCATGTGCAAATACATTTAATCAAGAATTTTTCGACTGGTCTATTTTGTAAGAATGATAATCGAAGCTTACAAAATATGAAAATACGAAAAACTTTCTTGTATAATAATTACCATTTTTATTTATTTTTATTTATTTCAAAATTACTTTAACTAGTATTTGAAAATTACTTAAATGATCTTAGCATTGAAGAACTAAAATAATCTAAGCGTTGATTCAGATTTTATATCAATCAAAACAACCATTGGTCACAGTGAATTTCGAGCTATTATAGATTATTATGTGATCGGTTAAATAAAACTATGTAAATAATAATTGTATTATAAATAATATAATAATAATTATGCATTGAGTTTCTTTTACATTAGTATTACTTTTACAGTAGTATCGCACTTTTAATTTGATAAGTTCAAATCTATGAATTGGCTGAAGCAATGCATTAGAATTGTTGCAATGTGAGTGGATCCTTACTTTATAAAATTTTTTCATTTCAGATCTATAATATGGAGTAAATTTAAAACAATACCAAAGCATACGAATAAAAATTTAATAAAAATAGAATAAAAGTGAAAATAAGTCTTTATAACAAAAGAAACAACAGCAAACATAAGTAAACTACGAAAGAATTATATACCAAATAAATTTAAATGTAATAAATATCTTATGTATTTTCTCGTAAATAAAGTAAATTGTATTTTTAATTAAATAAAATAATATGTTATAATATATTTAATAATGTCAATTTTGTCTTATATATAGAAACATTTCTAAATAAAAGTATTTATTTTATATATTTCTAAAAGATATGTTAGTAGAAAGAAATTTTTCTTGTTTAATTCAAAATACATCAATATAATACTATCGAATATATAAACTGTACTGTAAATTATACTAATAGATTATATCAGTAGAATATAGTTTGGTTGCTACGGATATATATATATATATATATATATATGTCATTTTAATTATGTATACAATATTCAACTGCATATTTAAAAATTGTATATAATTGTTTTTTATATTTTAAGTAATACATATGTATTTGAGTTAGTTTATATATTTATATTTTTCAACATCGACTAATATAAGCTTAATGTTTATTATGATAGTTAAGAAATGATTATTTGTAAAAAAGATATAGCAGATAGACAGAGAGAGAGAGAGAGAGAGAGAGAGAGAGAGAGAGAGAGAGAGAGAGAGAGAGAGAGAGAGAGAGAGAGAAGAAAAAAAAGAG
>JAPYYT010001342.1:0-31317 GCA_030522565.1 Ceratosolen corneri
CGTGGCTGCCGTTGATTCAGGTTCCCCCCCGCGCGATGATCCCGCTTATTAAGTGGAGGCCGAGGAAGCATACGCGGCGGGGAATAGAGCGGGCCTCGGGTCCCGGTGTATTATGGGGCCCGCGCTACACTCTACAAGAGCGAGAGGATGCCAAGATGGAGATAGGTGGGTTATATGAACTCGGCCGATCCACAAACCGCTATTATTTATATTAAGTTTAATGCAACTACGTGACTGAATCCCCTCGGAGGCCGCGCAGCCGAGACCCGTATCATTAGTATACACCTATTATTGCATTACTCGCGGTGCAGCGAGTGGCCAGGTTGCAGCCGCGTGCGAGCAGAAAATTCCCGGCCGAGTGCGGCTGTGTGTGTGTGTGTTGATATTGCGTCCGCACGATGGCCCTCCTCGAAGGGGTGCCAGACGCCAACAACGTCGAGAACATTGTAATAAGAAGCCCTTCCCACCCCCGCTTCCACCTCCTCGTACTTAAACTCGCTCTGGCCTGACCCCCTGGCCCCCCACCCCACCCTCACCCCCCACCCCACCCCGCCCCAGTCGCTCGCTCGGCCGATGCGCCGATGAAAAGTGGATCTGGGCGAGAACGTTTATCTTGGCGTTGGATGGAGGCGCGCGACGTGCTTGGGGAGGGTGCGCGAGGACAAGTTCGGCGGCCCGAGTCTTACGCGGTAATGAGGATTCTTCGAGAGGGTCCGAGGAGGGCCGAGTGATCGACTGCTTAGAGGGTCCACGGCCGCTCGGCGCAACCAAACTTTCGAGCAGCGACCTCTCCGCCACGCATTTTCTCGGCCTCGACCATCAATCTCTTCAATTCCGCATCTTCCATTTCACTCCCTCGAACCACCCTCCAGCCCCCCCCCCCCACAGCAGACTGCTAATTAAACAATTTAATTCAAATTTGAAAACACCACCTTCCGCATTAAACCACCTCTTCAATTTCCTCGGGCTTTATTAATGCATACATTAATTCTCGTGTGGGATGTGTGGGTCGGTGAAATGGCCTTTTTTGCATGCTCCTTCTTTTTTCGAGCAACCGTGCCTTAAAATGTTAAAGTCAATTAGCCGTCTGCGATTGTTTTACCTTACGTAGCTGTTTTGCGCCTTGTATTAAACTTTTTTTTTTATCCACTCGTTGATAATTAATTCCCGTGAATAATATATCCACGTACATTTGCAAGGTATGCGGGATTCGATTGGTGGGAAAGAGATACTAAACTAACTTTTCTCTTGGTCGTTGGCAATTTGAATCTGTTCATTCATTATCATCGTCATACACTACATTTAAATATACCAATTGTCCTAGCAGAATCTTAAATTACTATTCTACTATTATATATTCTATTAACTTTCCATTAACAAGTCCATTGTTGCTCAACCGATGTACACACATATATACACACGTGTGCATGCATATATATATATGTATATATGTATATAAAAAAAATTTGACATTGACGACACGTAGGTAGAATAAAATGCCCTTACGCACGAAAGAGAATTCATGGGAGTAAAAGAGCGAGCCAATGGCCACGAAAATTAAATATTTCTATTGGAGTGTTCGCTCGACGAATTTCATGGTGCACCATAGCCTTTAAGAGAGTTCATTCTCGTTAACATACGCTCACGTATCTTCCAAGATTGCACGTTCGAGATGCATTTGATGATTAAGCGTTGGCCGTGGCTCAAGTGATGCCACGTTCGAGTTGCTGCTTATGGCAATAAGGTGTAAACGACTTTAGAGAGAGAAGGGAGACTTATCTCGTCTATAACTAATCATATTCACGAGGCCCGTGGATCCCTAGAACGAAGATGTAGCTTGATATTTACGATCCACCACCTATTATATGATTATCAAGAGATCTGCTTGAAAAATACATCCTCATTACGCTCTCGCAAGAATGCGATTTCATTTATGAATTTTTCAAAGGAGGCCCATTTTATTTACAATAATGTAACACGAAACCAACTGCGCAGAGTACGTTTTACAAAGAAGCAATAAAACGAAAAAATAACACATCAAGTAAGTAAATAATAAACAAGTATGCTTTACTTTATTAACAAGCTTCTTATTGATAAGCGTATATACATTTTTCGATTTTCAATGCTTTCGCGTAACGAAATATAAAGCCAGAATTGAGATTTTCGAGCACAACGCTTCATTTTCGCCTCGCTACTTCGGAAAATCACCTTGTAATTTTAGAATGAAACTATAATAGAGTAGCATAAGAGAACCAACATTGCAATTAGTCACTGCATATTAAATAGGCTCTCCTCCGTAAGGTCGCGTAGAACATAAAGGGGGGAGGGTGGGGAAAAAAAAAAGAAAGCCAACGGCAATTACCAATAAGCAAATAGTCCATCGAGAGGCGACTCGATGAAAAATCTGCGCCTTTCCTTTGGCAAATTGCACGACCAGCATTCGAGCCGAAACATCTCGTGTCACAAAGCCGTAAACAAAGCAAATGCATTGGGAAAAAATCTTGCTCTTAAATACGAGCAAAAGTCAAGTCTTCCTTGCGGAAAGATTAAAAGTGTGATTCGTTCGGGAGATAAAAGCAGTGGGAAAGGAGTGGGTCGTGCAGCCACCCAACACATTCGTATGCGTCGAGGAAGCGGCATCTCTTCGGGCCAATGCGCAACCGTTCGGCCAACGAAAGAGCGAGCGAGCGAGAGAGAGAGCGCGCGCACGCACGACGGCGGCGCGGGAGGGGCCGTGGGGTTGGCGGGTGGGGCGGGAGAGAGACGTGGAGAGGTGGCAGGGGCGTCCGGGTGATTATAGGGGTGGCGCTAGGAGTCTCGGATGATTTACATTGCGAGGGCTCGCTTGCCGAGCCGACGTCTAGTTCTAAATCTCTTCTCTCTCAAATATCGGCGCGGCCTGGCGATATCGGCCTCTCTCTATCCTCGTCTTTCACGCGCGGCCCCCCCCCCCCCCCCCCCCCCCCCCCCCCCACCCCCCCCCCCCCCCCCCCCCCCCCCCCCCCCCCCAACCGAGCGCCCTGTCCCTCTCTCTCTCTCTCTCTCTCTCTCTCTCTCTTTGTTTAAGTCCCTTGGTCGTCTCTGGACCGCCTAGACGCGGCCCGTCCCTCTCGGCGAAACATTCAAATATCCTGGCGTTCATAAATTCATCAGTATACAGCAAAATTAGCAAGGACGGGACTGCGAAACCTTCCGCGGACTTCCACGTAGAGTTGCGACGGCTGTTTGCGAAAGTCCCGAGCGAGTCCGACCAACCCTCCATACCTCCTTTCTGGCCGGGTAAGCGAGAGCTCGTCCCACCCGCGACCATCTCTCTCCAATGCAAAAGTAGGCGTTCGCCTTCTCCGTAGCTTCTATTCCTTGATTAATTTGTTCAATTTTAACACGAGCGCTCTTTTTACCTTTTAAATGAGGCTCAAAGAGCCCTTTCAATTACATTCTTACATTCTTACTTTCTATATACTGACCAAGCACTCTCATTAAATTCCCATTCGCCATGAATACATTAAGTTTTTAATTTTATCCAATGTCCGAGAAAAATGTGATTGCTTCGATGTAGGAGTTTTAATTGAACAAGATTTCATCGCTCACTTCGCCGCCTTAATTGCGTGGGCCATATAAGAAAAGCGTTCCCGCACGAAAATAGTGTCTCTCTCTCTCTCTCTCTCTCTCTCTCTCTTCACGGATTTATGCAATAAAATAATAAGGGCTCGTGGAAGGGCGAGAAAGGGAATTTGTTTTTAATACGAAAATTATAATATCAGCCGAGAGATGGGCCGATATGGCCTCGATCGCTTAATCATCCATTAGTGTAGCAAAGTGTTGTGGGACAAGTCAATGGAAAAGATATTCAATACATTAAATTTTAATTGCAATGAGACTTGAGCATTGTTATTAGATCTACTGTCTAATTTAATATTTATCTGAGACGTTTTATGCTGCGCTTAAAGAACTTGTATCAATCAATAGGTGACATTAAAACCAAATAAGGCGTACTTCCTGTCTAGTTTATTTATTCGTATATATTTATAATAGAATAAAAAATCTAAACAAAAGCTCGGTAATTTCACGTAATAGATGCGATAAAATTATACAACAATACTGGCTTATCAATATTACACGATACACTTGTACATGAAATTATATTCCAAAATTTAATTTCAATATGTATATCATCGTAACTTTTAATATATATAGTGCTATAAAAATATTATTTTATTTATTAATGATGTCGGCTGATTCACATAGATTTATTTAAAAAATTATTAATATGCCACTTCGATAATCTGGATATTAATTAAACTAGGCGTACAAGCGGACATTAATTCAACAACATTTATCCCCAGAATTAAAAATTTTCACTTTCAAGTGCATACATTTGTTTTTTAATATGAATTTAATCTTCCTAAAGATAATGTTTTTGAATTCTGAGCTTGGATTTTAAGACTTTACCGCTTTCTTCTGCTTTTAGCCAACAATAACAGGACTACATGCATGCATTTATCTTCCAAATCATTCATCCGTTTGCTTTTAGCAAATAGTCCTGGGAATGCATGGGACGACTTCCTTTCAGCATTCAGCTCCTCAGTCTCGACAGAAAATATGCAAAAAAAATTTAATCTACTAATGATATTCAGTAGCCTCGCAATAATTCTATTACCGCATAAAATATGGCTGAAAGCATAAAATTATAGTTTGGGTGGCTTGGTCGAGGGCAGTTTTATAGCTCGTAGAAATTCGTGGTAATATAGTCTCGACTGTGCCATTGAAGTTTGCATTATTATTATCCTTATTTGGTCTATTGGTCCTATTGTTAATTGGTTATTTGTTAGAGTCGATCTCGTCTTCTCGATGGTATATTACCTTTTCTAATTAATTGCATCTCCCGTAGGCTTGGCAGTCATTCGTATTTCGGCATAAATTAATTAATATATTAATAGATTTATGCTAATGTTATCTATCATTAGCTAATAACTGCCTTCTACAGCAGCCCGAGTCTTATTATTTGAGTCTGTGAGTATGTCCGGAGAGTCACCAGCGTTTAACAATAAATTTACATTTCAGCTCACTATCGGCAGATATTGTAATTCATACATTGTATTTTATACGATTTTTTATTTGCAATAGCTGAAGCGTTGTAAAATAAAACACGACTATTTACTTTGGTATCGACATATCGGTACGTGATATTAGTTATTAGGCTGAACGGCCTGATACTTTCTAACTAGGCGAGATTGCCGCGAAAATATTCTTTAATTCCGTATTTTTAACTAAAAGTTTATTTTGAGTTACTCAAGTATTAAAATGTCTCTAAATGTTACTATTGGTTACTACTAAAGATTAATAATTTATAAAATTACTTTTTCTAAACTTGACATGAAAATGGAATTGTATTATTTGGAAAAGAGAATGAAACCTGTTATTGAGCTACGAACAAATTTGTTTTAACAATTACGTAGATCTATATTAATAATATTTTCTTTCAGACAAATTCGGCAGAAAGACTATTATGCAAAGATAAGCTCGACATTTAAGTGAGTTAAATGAAAATCGTAGGATACGTGGGCACTTAGTGGGGCTTTGGGACTGGCAATTGAGCTCTGCAACTTTATACAAAAAAAAAAACTTTGTCTAAAATTATTTAGTACGTTTTTCTATGACATTGAAGTATCGTTTAAGCCAAAAATTATGTTCGTCAATTTTCTCAATGATCATACAGCAATATTAGAATTTTAAGAATTTGTAGATCCAGTAGAAGGTATCCGTTATGGTAAGACTGATAAATTTTTACAATACGCTATGGTTTATGTTGTTCATAAAATTACAAATTCGTCTTATATGAATCAGTATTAGTAAAAGTGTAGATTTGATTACGATGAATTTAATTTGAAAGTTTCAAAGCAAAAACTCATTTAATTACCTAACTATTCAATTCATACTGGTAAGACAAATTTTTTTAGATTTAAAGAATTCAACAATTCTGAAAAAGAATAGAAATTTATTTTAATGTGCAGCTGAATTTTCACAATAACTTTTAATTGTTAATAAAAAGGGATGGCGATTGCCTATAAGAATAATCTCACATTATTCTTTTAGTCTGTATTTTTAAACAAACTAATTTATGAATATTGTAATTATTTTGTAAATAATTATATGAAGCAGTGCCATATACAACAGTTTGATCAAATTCGTGATAAATAAAAAGCGTTAATATTCCACAAAAATGATTCAAAATTATATTATAGATAATAAGTATTATAGATAAAAGGTAGATGATAGTAATAGACGTGGCCTAACTCTTACATTAATACAAATGCTTTTTGCATTTTAGTTTAACCGCGAGACTCTATGTTCGATTTAAGAATAATCTAAAGTTAATCTAAAGTTAAATTTGCAGATGATTATGGATCTCTAATATTTTTACCAATCAACATCGAGTGGATTGTGCATGCTCGTTCAAGTTTGTGAAAATGTAGCTGCAAACAGTAGATGATAAGTAAGCAGCAGCCAAAATCGCCAATCAGTCCTTTCAAATGGGAAATCGGAAAAATCTCTCTTTATAAATGAAGTCGGCGCGAGTGTTGCTCGAAGCGCATCGAAACTGCATTTGCTTAGTTTTATCGGAGAGATCGACTGGTGATTGATACTATAAAATAATTAGAAATTAAATGCCATTAAGTATTTGTTTGCCGAGATCGGCACTCGCTCGCTTTTATGGGGCGCAGGTAATAAGATAGGAGGAGCGCGGAACAACAAGGAGGGCAAATTACGAAACCGTTGAGAAGCAAACTATTGGCGGTACGTAGGGAGGGTCGTGTTGAGGCTGTAAGCGAGCGCAGAGGTAAGACGAATGAGAAGGTGAATAAGAAATTCGACCTCCCGGCCCCCTCTCCCCCCGGTCGGCCGTGCAATAACAATCAAATTGGACACTAATCGATTTATCGAGGAGAAGAGGTCGATTGGCCGGGGCATCTCGCGGTGGCAGTCCTCTTATCTCAGCGAGTGCTAAATCGCTGATCGATATTATCCTCGTGTTTGCCGTGGCCCCGGCGCGTTACCGACCGTCCACGACGATAATGGACGGGATGTGGGGGCTGCGCTCGGGCAAGACCTTCATGCGCGAGATTCCAGATTCCCGATTAGAGGGACTCGCGAGCGCGCGATGCGTAACGATCGAGGGATTCGCGAAGCCACGAGAAATCGGGAATGCCTCGAGATTAAAGCGATCTATTGTCTTTTAAGTTATTATCGATGTATCGTACATGATCGCCGGCTACTATTGGAGATGGATCTTGATTCGCGATAAGGGCGCAAAAAAAAGCGGAAAGGAAGGCTCCGGACAAGTGGAAATGAAAGACTCGAGTTACGGCAAAAACGGTTTTTACTTGCATGAGGAAAGCGGTGTGGCCGTGCTTCTTTAGCCTCCAGGATCGTAAATATTTTTCGCGCTACCGAAGCACAATTATTAGTGCAAAGATTAGCTTTCCTTTATCTTGCGCCTTATCTACTAGAATCATTCGCACTTTGAGAACTAATGGGCCCAAGGAGTTGATCAGCTGAGGGGGGTGGGGGTGGGGGGAGGGGGGTGGAACGCTTATTTTGTTGATAGTTTAGTTGAATTGCCAGCGCGATAATGCACATTATTATCAGGGATAAGCCCTGGTGAGTTTGTTTAGAGTTTGTTGAAAATTATTCTATGCATTCACGCCATTTTCCGACATTATTAATTGCGTATTACGAAGGGGCGTTTCCCCGATTTAAATATATATATTCGTTTCCCGCTTTACCCCTACATCGCAATCGACACGAACAAACGACAATGTACTATCGACATATTATAATGGCTGATTGGCTCTAATCAGACGTGACATTGCGCCGATGATCGAGCCAGATCCTCCATGTGCCCCACTACTGCTCGCGCGCACACACAGCCGATCGAAGAAGAAAGTTGCGAGGCCCAAATAATATTCGAGGCTCAAGTTTTCAGGTAAGTATAGTGGGACTCCCGGCCAATCAGCTGATCGGCCAAGCCAGGAAATGTTATGCAATCCCCACCGCGGAAAATATAATGCTCCGAGCCACGAGCGGCCGCAATCTTTAATTAGCAGTTGGCTCGTTAAAATTCATTCCCAAACTAGACGAAATAATAGACAATTATGAGGCAAATGATATGGTCGCTATTATTTTTCACCCGCGAGCAGTCGGACTTATTAATCACGATCGAAAGTCCCGTAATAAAGGCGAGGGAGCGCTGCTCTAAGCCTTTGGAATATAAGCGACGTCGGCTTATAAGCGACGGCTTATAGGCGAGCCGCGGAGGCTCCTCCAGACGCGTCCCTATACCTGCCGTCGAAGAAGCCTTTTGACCTTGATTATGCAGGCTTTCGGGCAACGGATCGTAAACAATTTTCGAATGCCAGTTGACCTAATCGCACTGTCGAGGCGGCTGTCCCGCGCGCGTTAGACTCTGGCCTCTCTCTCTCTCTCTCACTCTCTCTCCGCTGCCGGTCTGCGGGTGTGTGGGGTGGGGCTGAGGGAAGGGAGAGAGGTGAGGGAAGGGCGAGGGGGTTGGGAAAGGGGCGGGAAGGGAGGACCGAGGTTAGCCAAATTACAGCTTCCATGTCAGGTCGGGTGATTGATGCGCCGCTGCTCGCGGGATCTCTCCGGCGCTTTCCTGGAAATTAAATAGCAAAAACATCGGCGTCGAGTCGGGCACTCCCGAGGCTTTATTGGACATGCGTAAGCAGGCGCTAATAATGCCAAAACGGCGCTCGGCTTTACGCTGCGACCGATTCCCCGTAGCTCCTAGTTTTTACGAGGCGAATTTTCATGCCCTGAGAGCACTGCCAGGGACGAGTGAGTCGCGAGCGCCGTTTTTGCCCTTTGAAAACACTTGGCCGGTAATTGCTTCGTGGCTGCACGCGGCTGCGAAGGAGTCGGGGGCCAGGGTGGAGGGCGGAGAGAGGTTCGGGCACTCTTTAGAGGACTCTCGCTGGAAGAGGACTATTGCTATTAGTTGAGCTTTCCTCGTTCGAGAAAACGGGCGATCACTTTCTGGATATCGCGAAATTGCTTGTCTAGGGGTAAGAATTTGCTAAACACAGCAACTGCGTTGACCCCCTGAATATTCTCAGCATCTCACAACTCATTGTTTTATGATGGCGGATTGTTAAGAACTATTCTAAAGATTATAAAGAATTCCGTGAACAACCCAATAATATTTATTTTTCCTTTTAAAACTATATAATATGTTCGTACAATTAGCAAAGAAATCATTATTAAGAGCCCAGTAAGGAAGCATGGTCCTTTAAAAACTTTGTATTCAGTATGCTGCAGAACACTTTGCTAATTAGTATTATGAAGTGGAACATTATGTGTATATAACCGAATGTCGTTTGTTCGGTTCTACCCGATCGAATATTCAATTTGTCAGTCTGCGAGTTGGTGAAAGTGTGCATTCCTGGCACTGCGAAGAATGCTTAAAAAATTATAAAGCTAATTAGCATCACTGTTGTGAATACATTGTATATTGTGTGTGTATATATATACACAAATACTATTGTGATTGCGATCATCGCAGCACACTCAACGTCGCAGCATCTCGGATAAGATTTCCGAAAAGATTAAGCATCGTCGAATGATTTGCTAAACGAATCAATCTGTCTCGCACGCGCGCACGTGCACAGTCGGAAGATTAGAGGTAAAGTGAGCCGGGGCATTGGGCCCCGTAGGAGTAGCAGAGGATGAGGGCGAGTGGAAGTGTCGAGTGGGGTCGGCAGACTTTGAAAGAGGGACTATAGGACACCGGTTAATGACAATCGTTAAAATTGGCCAGCAGCTATGATCGGGTAAGCGAGTAAGCGCACTCGAGCACTCAAACACGGGGTAGGAAGGAGAGCATCCGCTGCGTTGCGGGTACCCGTGGGGGGAGGGCGGTGGTAGCGAAGGCGGAGGCGGCGGTGACGGCGGTGGCGACGGCGGCGGCAAAGAAGCGAGTAAGGCCCCCAAGGTCCAGGGACCTCTCGCGAGGAACCAAAGAGCGAGGAGCCAAAGAGCGAGAGCCGAAGCGAGGACCAGAGCGAGAGCCAAAGAGCGAGGAGCCAAAGAGCGTGGAGCCAAAGAGCGTGGAGCCAAAGAGCGAGGGCCGGAGGGAGAGGGCGAGTCGTGACGCAATAAAATAGCGCCACCCACCGGGCCAACGCTATCTCGCGGACATCTGGGCAATGCCTCACTTCGGGACCCCGACGGCCGGGAGCGCGCGCGCGCGCCCCCAGAGGGTGCATAATGAACTCGTTAATTAACTATCAGGAAGTCGAATCGGATCTGATAAGACGGGGCCAGTGGACCTGGAGAGTAAGGCCGCGGCGACGAGGCGACTATCTCCCTGGCAGCCCAGGCCTGCTGGCCACACGTTTACGCGCTGAAAGAGCTTGCGCCCGGCCCAGCAGGTGTAAGGGAGCGCGAGAGGTCCCGGCCTCCTTTTACCTTCTTTCCCAGTCCGCCAGAGCCAGCAGCGCCTTTGTACGCTTTCGCATATTTCCATCGGATGCGGGACTCGTCGGCCTTTGCATTTTACAAGAGGCGATCGTTTTTCGCGGCGTGACCGAGGCGCCAAGGAGCGCATAATACCGGAGGCCTCCCGGACCTCGGACGCGGGAAAAGTCTGTGAGAAAGCTTGGTTGCGCGGCCTTTTTCCCTTCCCCCCCGCCCTCCTACATTAGACGGGCTTTTTGCTTCGAGCACTGCGTCCCTCCTCTGATTAAACAAACCTGCCCGATCACAATCTCCCCGCGGCCTTCCAAATAGAGATGTTAGGCTTAACTTGGCGCAGGCTGCCTCGCTATGCTAATTGTGTGCTTTGGAGGAGAGGTTTTCCAGGATAGTAATGGTAGCCGAAGAGTTGCTAGCCGCCTTATGATACGCGGTGAGAAAATAGCGCCAAGATTATCGTGGATCTCCGTGATTGTGAATGTTGTTTGGCTATTATTTTGGAGTTGCCGCTCGGGGCCTTTGCGCACTTAATGATAATGAACGATCGGTCAAAGTGAAGCGGTGGCATTGGCGAATTGATTTTAAGACGAATGTGATAAGAGCGCGTGAAAATAAAGTTCTAATGAGCGATGATGTGAAATAATTTGAAGCCAAGTGAACGATAAGCTTATGCGTAATATCGTAATCTGGCGAGAGTCTTGGCGTAAGAATAAATGGTAGGAAGATGGGAAAGCAAATGAAGCGGCTGTTTATCAAATTTGGACTCGTCATTGGCCAATAATTGCCACGCGCAATTACTAAACAGTGTACGTACGTGTAGGTCGGCTAGGGCGATGCAGGGTAGGTGGAAGGGTGGTGTCATGGGTGGGTAACGTGACCATCGATAAAGCGAGCGAGCGAGAGATGAATGGACCTTTGTTGCGAGTGGGAAAGTTTGAAAATTTAATTGACGCCCCGGACAGCCAGTGACCACGCGCACGCAATGCAAACTTGAAAAGAAAAAAAAAGTAAATCTCAGGGTCATGCAACGTGAACTCGTGACCATGCTGGATAGGTGCGATAGTGCATCGGCCACTGAAGCCGAGTGGATAATTACTCGAGCTTAAGAGTTAAGCCACTTCATTCCCATTCAATTGCTCATATTATTGTCCTTGCCTCCGACCAATTGGCCTCAATGTTCCTCAAGACTATGCAGATCGAGAGTAAGAGGAGGCTGCGCGCCGGGCCGCCATATTGGCCGAAATTGCCAGCACAATAGGGAATCGCGCGAGCCCTAATAAATCAAGCGCAAGCATTCAAAAGCCCGTTAGGCCACCTCTGATTGATACGCATTTAATAATAGAGATCAGCGGGCCCCGAGTTTTATGGGAGCGCCGATTGCGGATGTACCGGAGACGCATATAGAGCGAAAAGTGACCCGGAGATCGTCCTCGTGTGTTACAATACGCCGGCCTCCCTCGGCTCCACTAATAACACGCTTTTATTTTTTCCTCCCGAGTGGCGCGAGCGCTCCCGAGATGCCCGGAGGAGCCTCCGGCTATGGGACGCCTTCTTTACTTCTTTATTCTTTTTCCTTGATTTTCTCTCTCTCTCCCTTCTTTATATTCTTATTTTCATTGGCGCGGTAGTTGGCGCGCTCGGCGATCCCTCTGTCTAACCTGAGATCCTGAAAAGCCGCGGAGCTACGACTCCAGCCTTTCCAGCCAGTTAACTTTTGCCACGATTTTTCTCCACGGCTTTCCCCTTTCATTTCCATTGGGCCGCCCCGTCACAACGAATTTGGATTGGATTGTCGAGAGATGTCATTGGCGATTGTTGCACGAGTCGGCAGCGTTGGGATGAGCCGAGAGCCGCCGATGGCTTACTCAACTCCACTACACAAAGATCTATTAATCGTCTTGTGAACAATGAGCGTAAAGTCTATTGTTATATGGGCCTCGGCTCGTTCCTTCGGCGCTCGTTCGTCGGGCAGCGAGATTCGATCATTTTTCAATTAAAAGTAGAAAAATTTCGCCCCTAGGAATAATTCGTTGAATATATTATATTTTGTTGGTCTAATTGTTAATTTACGGGGCTCGAGATTTATGTACCGAGCAATAATCTATTGTTTGTTATTATATGCTATTAAAACACATTATATCGTAACGAAGAGACAGTGTAAGCAAATATTTGGGAGAAAAAGTAGAAATAATAATTTTATAAAGCGGAGGGGTCGCAGGTATACAGATTGTCATTTATTTCAAGGTTCCTCGAACCCAAGATGAATTTGGTAAATCCTTGCAAGCTAATTGCCGAAGCTCTCACATTTGCATGGCATTATGCAAATGACCGGTCAATCACGTGATTTGATTGCTCGTATGTGTCCATTACACGTTCGACCGACATTGACTCGGCACTTCTTCATTTTCATTTATAAATATAATAAAACCTCAGCCCGAGCAAATCCAACGTCAATGATGATTCTAGAACCGCCCACATTTTTTTAAATAACATTAAGCTTTAATCGATTTCTTTTTCGGTGTATTAGTGCGCGTATATTTCGTACGGATAGAGTGAACCAGTCTGATATTCTATCTAATTATGTTGTAAATTATTTCACCATACATTGAAACGCTCTTCACCATTTCAATTGCAAGCAACAAAATAATTAAAAATCCATTTTAAAGTGTCGATTTTTCTTTTCCTTTTGCCAATTAAATATCTCTCTCTCGAATCTCGGGGAACAGTAGCATTTTTTTATTAATTAAACATACTGTAAGAATAGATCATCGTAAGCATAATATTTGTATATATACATATATCTATGTGTGTGTGTCTGCGTGTGTGTGTCTGCGTGCGTGTGTATGGGCGATGGTAATTGATGATTTTAAGTAAGAAAGGCAATGGTACTTAATCACTGTGATAGTGATCGGGCTGAAAAGTAGTGATGCATTTTCATGGATATTATAATGAGAATCCCTTATCGATGCCCAGATTTCTATCTCAAATTCCAGAAGAGCATATACTTTTTACAATAGTTATTTTATTATTCGGCCGATAAGATGAAAGCGGCAACAAGACTGCCGTCGACACTTAAATAT
Source organism: Ceratosolen corneri (assembly GCA_030522565.1). Lineage (NCBI taxonomy): Eukaryota > Metazoa > Arthropoda > Insecta > Hymenoptera > Agaonidae > Ceratosolen > Ceratosolen corneri. The sequence continues at coordinate 13,572 of JAPYYT010001342.1, forward strand.
GAATATAAAGAAGGGTGATGCCAGAAGTAATAGAACGAGTGGAGGATTAGATAGAGCTGGAGGAGAGGTGGAGCGCCGCTCGACCGTAAGATGGCGTTTGACGCCGATCAGCCTCGCTAATTATAAATTCACGCATTAGCTCGGTAACAGTACGGCACGTCGGCAGGCAACAGCGCCCAATTTCGCATGCTCGACAACACTTGAAAATCGAGTTAACCCGAATGCCCGTAGCGTCGGGCCATCGATCATCCGCCGCCGGTTGACCGACCGCTGAATCGGAGAGCGATCGTCGGCTCGGCGAAAGCTGCGCGAAATTAGAGTGCGCGTCCTTTTAGCGAGCACTCGGGTTCGAACTTTCGCGCGTCATGCCCTCGCCCATCTATTTTGGGCCCGATCCTCTTGCCCCGCGCCGTTGCGCCGCGCATGCAAATGCCCCCCAATATCCTCGGGGGACTCCCGCGCGCCTCCCCCGCTCCCCCCTCCCCCGCCCGCCGGGCATTACGCATGCGCGGCACAACGACGCGGGGGACTCGCCGATGCATATTTCCTGTGCCGATCGGGGCGATCGATGCCTGCGCGATGGATCATCCTTGGCCGTGCCGCGCCGATCTCCATTCTATCCTCGCCCGACTCACACGCCATTTACACCTCCTGTCCTCCTCCGCAGCGCTAGCATTTTGCGAACTCATCCTTAATTATTTCTATCTTTCATCTTCGGCTTATCAACCACTCTGCATAATAATGTCTCATTATAATGCTTTAATGTGACTTTAATAATTCAACGATATTTTTCAATTTTGTTTTCCATTCTCTTTTGCTTTTTTACACACACACACACACATACACCCTATATATTTATATATATGACAATTTATACTCTCTAATGGTTTCTTCATGGACTAGTCGCTTGGTTAGCATTCTACGTAAGTATCGAGTAATCCATGGTCTTTTGAAAAGACGTTAGGAAGGGGTTTCGTTGCTTTTAGACACATTACATTCTACAACTGTAATAGCGGGGTAAAAAAAAAATTATCCCAATGCAGAGTATTACAACCCGACTTAATCAGCTTTAATGCTTTAATTACGATTAATAAGATGTCACGAATTCTCGACATACTTAGTCATTAATGACTATTAAATTTTATTAAAAGGCTTAGAGTAGCCAAAAACAAAGTCGAATGAAGCCGTATACTAATGAAAGTAAAAAATAGCTTTCCGATGAAAAGAAAGGGTTCAACGATCGATTGTAGTAGTGTAGCGGAAGGGTATCCTTCGATTAAAAATTGTAATGCAAATTGTAATGACAATAATTAGGGAGGATTAATTTTACGTGCAGGATTTTAACGATTTCTGCCGACCTGCAAGTATTAGCATCGAGATAGTACATAAGTGCGTACTGTCAAAATGTACAGCATTTTATCGTAGTACTGTGTAATATAATAAGAAGTCGAGAAAAGACACAATCATTATGGATGATTTAATGAGTTTCCCCGTGTATTGGCCCGAATGAATTGGAGGTTTAGCAAGCAAAAGCTACTCGCTCGACAAGTACGAGGCGCGAAAGCCAAAGGTCCAAATGTGAATGAGAATTTCGGAAAAATTGCTTTTTAGCCAGCTATCAATTAGTCGTCAGCTATCAATTACTAACGAATCCATTGGCTGGCATTATGATTTAGAGGAGGTAGGATAGCAAAGTATTGGCGAAAGATCTCTCTAGGAGAGTATTTGTAATGTAAGTAGGTTGTGAGCGAAGAAAATGGGATTGCGAAAGGCCGAGGCAGACGTGGATTTTGCGTATCGATTAAGCATGTATCGGCGGGAATTCCAATTAACTGGGATCGATGCCGGCAAACGCTCGCAGCAGGCTTAATGTCGTGATTGAGCCAATTGCATTCTTATAAAATCGGGCGTCGTGTCGAGGGTCGGAGGAGCGGATCGACATGCAGGGAGCGCACCGCTATTGTACATATAAACGCAGCCAACCATCCGACGTTTAACAATATCCTATGCAAATGCCATGGAAAGTCATCTAATGTCGGTGCGTGCCGCGCCTCGGCAATCAAAGTCGACTGGCCGAACACTCATCGCTCGCGAATCTAGAGAAAAAGTGACGAAACACTGAGGATCGAATCGAGGATTAAACTGAAGAGAGACGCCTGAAATCGGTTTATCGCCCACTCGCCTATTATTATTAGAAATAAACTTGCAATTACAAAGTAGTGCCAGGAGCTGTGCTTGTTTACGTCTTAATAAAGTGTGAAGAGTGCGGTTGAGTCGGATGGAATAGCCATTGCAATTGCATATCTTCGTGAAATTCGTTAAATATTCATATGAGGCGCGTCGCAATAAAAGTCTACACCTATCTTGTGCACAATTACTTTCTACTTTGCATTTGCGTCTTAATTCAGACGTACAGGCCTGGCTCTCCGACAAATCAATCGAGAAGGACAAAATAGAAACTATATCATTAATGCCCCACGTATACCACTTGCAATCAAGCTCGCTCATAGAGGATCTAACGCGTGAATCCTCAGACGGTGTGATTTCGTTATGATTTTATAGTAATATACGCAATTATAGGCGCGAAGGTGTGAAGTGGGGAGCGGGAATTAATTTCGTCGTTACTTTATATGCTTTAGTGAGGACAGATCTTGGCTCGGAGATCTATGCGCATTGGGAAAGATGCGCCTCTGCAAAACTGCGGTTACGGAGCGCACATCGCCGGAATCTCCGGCACGCAAACGCTGTATTTATGTGTATTCGCGCTCGTTTTCTCACTTTTTAATCGCCATTGCCGCCTATAGGATACCGAGAGCAAACCGAGGCGGGCGTGCCGATTTCCTTTTCCCACGGCTTTCCCCACTCGGGCAAATGATGGAGGATATTAATGCGTCTGTTGGGGCAATTTTTTAATTTCGGCCACGATAATGCCGATTGCCGAGGCGACCACTGACCATTATATTTTCAAATTCGAGCTCAAGTTGGCCATTCGATTGTTGGCAATTTGGCTTTTAAATGCAAGACTGCCGCGCTGAGCAAATGCCAAATCTCGTCCGACCAGTTATCGAGCGAACGACATAAATGAGCAACCACAGCTTTTGGCATAATGCCAAAGCTCGGCATAATCACTGCTAATGAGATCAATTCGATGATTATTAGGTCGTTCAGAATGTCGTATGATGATAAGTGCTCGCTTGTGCACTAGCTCGTTAATATTAATTTTTGCGAGTCGTAAATGCCAAAACGCAGTCATATAGTCTAATAATCCTTGCGGTATAAGCTAATTGCCAGTGCTCCACTCCGATTATCGATAGATCTGGCGACATATGAGATTGAATAATGGATAAAAAAAAAGGCGGATTTGATGTTGTGAACGGTACGATTTGAAATATGAACGGCGGAAAATGAGAAATTCACTCGAATTGAAAATGGAACATGCGTTATTCATAATAGTTCTTGGATGGAGAGTATGAGAATAAATTTGCATTCTTAGGGTAGAGATGGGATATTTCCGAGAATTGAGAAACGCATCGATTGCGTCGTGGGCATAAATTCAGAATCGGAGCAACAAAAACTGACGCAAAGAAATAATATTATTTGCTCGAGTCACAAGCAATTGGTTTTTCTCCGTAAATAGACTACATAAATTCAGCCAAACTCTAATGAAAATTGTTGAAATAAAACCGAGTGCATGTAATAATAGCTCAACATCACGAAGCCTCCAAGGTTATTAAAACGCAAGAGTGAAAAATAACTTTCAATAAAAACAATAAAACAATTCTTTCCCACCATGCCGGCCTCAGTGGCATTTAATTGTATCTAAGAGTGCACGGTTCGCGGTAAAAAGCGAGAGACAGAGTGCCGCGACGGAGTTTAACGACACGTCGTCGCCCAACGAGCGAGAAGGAGAGAGAGAGCGCGAGAGTGTGAGGGAGGCACGGCGGAGGTGGACTACCGGAGTGCCGCCGGAGCCGCGGAGGGCCGGAGAGGGCGACAGTCGGATAAACAAACAGCGGATTGACTTCCCGCGCTATCCGGGTGGCATCGCGAGGAGCATCGCCGAAGCTCGTCAAGGAGTCGCTGCTGCCGAGAGAGGGACGTTGCGTGCTCCCTCTGCCTCGCTCATTTGCCTGCGATAACGAGGGCCGTCGCGGCTTCGGCGTCAGGCCGCACGCGATTATTTCAATAATTAAGCGCAAATTGCCGACTAACCCCACTCCTACGCCCCCTACCGCAATACCCCCCTTCCATCGCCACCTTCCATCGCCCTCCCACCCACCCACGCGCACGCACGCACTCCCTCCCTCCCGCCCTCGCCGCTCGTTTCCCGGGGGCTTTCGTAATTCGACGTTGTCCCAGCTTTTGCATGCGAGCGAGCATTCCGGGAAGTGGGCGCTTGGTGTTGAGCGCGAAATCTCGTGTGCGTGCGCGGCGCGACCTAGCCATCAGTCCGCCGGCATTCTTGTGTTACGCGGCCGCGTGCGTGCGTGTGCGAATTTCGCGAGGCTCCCGTTGTAGGAGCGTCGCCCGCGGAATTCGCCAGAGTTGTTGGCGCATTGGCGCGCGAGACCTTATTTCGTTGCTCACCCCTCGTCCCCCCGCCCCACCCCACCCCGTGAGTCGCGTCCTCGCGATATATCAAGGGACGGGAAGGAGGAGGCCGTTATTCGAGGACGCGCGCCATTGTTGGTAAATAAATGGGCGCATCGCGGGAAGTGGAGGGCACCGAGACTCGGCCGAGTATGTCGATTTTTTGAGGCGATTTCGCGAATGTGCGAGCGCCGAGTCTTGCCGCTGAGGAAATTTTATTTAGTACGAGTCGAATTCGAAGGCGTGCGACTTTGCGCGCGCCGTCGGTTTTCCCTTCTTTTCCTTTTCCTTCTTTTTTTCTTTCTTTTTTTCTTTTTTTTATTGTAAACAAATGTTGGAGTTGTCTCGGGAGTTGAATATGCTTTCTTTACCGGGGCATGGGAATACTTTTGTTCTATGTAAAGCAGCGTCTCCGTGGGCTGGCTCTTTTTAATCATTAATTATAATTTAAGCGTCGTAGTCTAATAAATTATTCAAACAAGTGCAAACAGTGCTTTAATAACGCGGTCTCGCTTTATAATGTGCCCAAGTATAACCACAAGGCTATGCATTTTCATTCTGGGTAACCGTAGAATTGATCACTTTAATACATAAAAGCGGACTCTCGCGACTTTTAAATGCTCGGATTGAAATGTAAATTGGAGCCAAGTCTAACGAACGGACTTTTTACTCCTCGAGGACGACCCCGCGATGTAAATCGTGCACTTTTGGTTCGTTTATATTGGAACTAATTTGCCATGAAAATTCATTTCCCAGATAATGTGCCTCTCAATGCTACTCAACGCTGCCCTCGATACCGCCTTCCTCAAAAAACATGTACAATAATAATAATAATAATGATGATGATAATAAATTGCGACATTTATTTCAAATAGTCGGAGCAATTATTTTTAAAAGAGTTTGTAAGCACGTATAGAGCAACTATTATTCTAGAAATAGATTCTATTAACAATCCAATTCTCTATTAAATTACCTGTATGCTTGAGCGGGAGAAAAACTTCTCTTATATTTTAAAGCATTTTTCTCTCGGCACGGAATATTTTAATTCTCTTATAATGCAGCAATGGAATACACACAGAGTTCCTAATTTGTATTAACGATCGCATCGCCTCTGTTTTACAATGAAAACTGATTGTAAATCTTTATGATACATCTTCTAATGATATACGCCTGTACCCACGTAAGATTTCTAATTTATTTATGATCTCACCTCGCGTATAAATCATCTATCACTGATGGTTAACTTCACGTGAAACGGACAATGGCTGATTTTCGTTGGGGAATCAAGAGCCGCTGCGGAATCATAACTTTACGATTCGCTATTGAATGGATCACACGAAGATCAAACTACGAATCGCAGCATTGAAGAACTTTAATGGCAATGCACACAGGTGCAAGCATATGCAAGCCAAATAATGACACTTAGTAGAATTTTATTGCCGGAAAAGGAGCTGCTGTGCATAAACGATTAATCGCCACTTCTGGCCTCGGACACCCAATGACTTTAATGCGAAAACAAATAAAGTTCTAAGCCATACATGAGACAAAGAACTCTTCTACGAATGAACAGAATATGATCACCGGAAGCCCAAACATATACATATACATACATACATACATACATACATATATACACATATATATTTATATTTATATTTACGGAGGTATTTATATTTACGGAGATGTAGTTATTCAAAATTCATAATTTCGTTGCTGTACTTGCACTTTATGCGAGATGAATGTGTAGCCTCTTGGTAAGTTTTAGAAATTTTTTTAATTGCAATGAATTTCTAGTAACGTGACGCCTAAAGGCACATTTATCGCTTAGAATAATATTTAATCTAATAAAAAAAAATAGAAAGAAAAAAAGAAAGAAAAGAAGAAAAAAATGCAAAAAAATTTAATTTATTTGCTTAGAAAGCTATTCATTTCTTTTTCTTTTTTTTTTTTGTTTTCCAGTATTTTCTATTCTGTACAACTTACATTGCACGAATATATAAACGAAATATCTTACAATGATTTCCAACAATTCAAAGTTGGGCAATAATGCCAATAGACGTTATTTGCATAAAAGATTTTTTTAAGCTCTAATCGAACGAATGGGGCTCGAATCAGGCAGGCACTTTTATATGATTGGCATTCAAGCCATTGATATATTGATTTTTGCAATTGATCGGAATATGAGAATTTGATTGAAATTGTAAGTTGGAAGGAGCTGCACTTTCCGTCGTAAAAGTATCAACATAATGAGTTCAATTTATCTGGAACTCAATAAAGTACATCTACGCTACACCGAATGAGGAATAAGAAGGAAGTAGAAAAGGAAAACAACAATCCCACATACGAGTCGCACAACAATACGACTTTATCAAAAAACATCGTAATAAAAGTATCTCAGCAATACAATTGTATTATTTAAAAGATGTAAAGATGCTTGATAGCGTGTCAAAACAAAAGCACGCTCGTAGGCGTTAGCGATCCTTCCTGTCACATCTCATTACCATAATACGACTGGTAATTACTGCAATTAGTATGGTGATTAAGGAAATTATTATTCGTCTCGGCGAGCAACGTTTTTTCGAGAAATGGGAGCTCGGCGACGCCCGGAGAAAGGATCCTCCGAGGCAAGCGGTAGACTTCAGTCGCCTTTGCATTCAATTAGTTTTAATTAGACTCCCGTGGCACTTGTCGCGCGAATCATCCTTCGCGAATTTACGATGACATCGCCCAAAAGAGTCTTTATTTTCCGCTTGTAAAACGGATATTCGCGAACGCTACTTTAACCACAACATGAAATACGAGATGATTGCTCCGCGCGACGACAATGTTTAACAATTAGCAGCACTGACCTATTGTTAATGTTAAATTTTACGAATTGAACGCTCGCTTTTTACAATTACAAGGAGACATTTCGTGGGCATTGGCAATTAATTGATAAAAATTTAACGCCAAAATCAAAATTTTATTATTCATAAGCTACGCTAATTATTCCAACCCAAATACATTTATAGCAGGTGGAATCTCATTTCGCTATCATTGCATACCCAGATACGCTCTATTCAATCTAATAATCTCAAACATATTATATTATATTCGTCGTTTATTAACTTTTTAATAAACATATAAAGAAATCACGTAGCAGATCATTATAAATGCTGCAACGAGTCTAATTAGTGGATTATATATGCCTTTTACGTGCGAACGAGAGCTATGCTTTCCAAACCTGCAATACATATTCATTAATGGAAAAGCCAAGCCATTTATATAATGATGTGTATTAGAGTTTTGTAGCTAAAAGAGAAATAAAATTGTTTCGCTTTAATATTTGCAACGAACCATTCAACTGTCATCGCCTCTACGTTTTCTGTAGCTGAATATACCAGTGACTATATCTTCTATCTTAAAAACCATTGTTTTAAAATGAAGTTTGCCGAGACATTTATAGCGTAAATCAATCATAGACAAACATTATTAATGCATAAAAAATATTTTATTATTATACAAAGCGTTGTATATGGCAACAATACAGAATTACAATCCAAAGAAATCAATTCGATTCATATGCAAGTTTATGTACAAATAAATATAAAACATGAAATATAAATATAACGCATAAAGCATTAATGACTCATAAATTATGAAATAGTTTGTATTTTCAATAGCGTTTGAGTAATAATATATACTTAATCCATCCATACAAGACAATTAGAACAAATGAAATGACTTTTTCTGCAAATATTGCTATCAAGACTTTACAACCGAAAATCCCTCCCGAAATATTCTCCACTTCAATAAAAAGGATATTTAACGTATAAATAATATTTTTTTCTAATCGAACCATCAGACTTAAAAATGGAAATGTACATCTTCAGCTTATTACAGATTATCATCGATATATAAGGCTGCACAGCTGAAAACAACTCGCTCGCTCATTTTCACGGCGGATGCAAAGTTAAGGATGGAGAAAGAAAAAAAGGCACGTAGCGATGATAATTTTGGGATAAGTCTTTAAGGGAAGAATAATGGGGAATCGATTGTCGCGCGCGATTGTCGACGACTCGCGGAATAACGAAGTCTTTCGCTACGCCCACGTAAACGTATTACGCGCTCTCTCGCGCGAGCGAGTTGCGCGCGGAAGAGAGCGCGAGGATCCGGCTAGAGGGAGGGCGAGCGCGCCCGTGAGAGAGAGAGAGAGAGATAGGGATATGAAAGAGAGGAGAGATATGGAGGAGGAAAGGGAGAGGGAAAAGGCAATGCCGTTTAATTTCCAAGGAGTGAAGATTGACCGACCGGCGCGCGGCTCCGTCTCTCAGTTTCGTCGCAAGCGCGCCGCCACGTCGGCTTTACGATTCATTAAAATACCACTTCTTATGCAGCGCGGCTAATTACCCGGGCTTGGAGAAAAAAATATTTCGGCTACTATTCAGTCGTGCGGGTCCCGCGCGCCTTCTCCCTCTCTCTTGCTCGCTCTCTTACTCGCTCTCTCGCTCTCGCTCTCTCGCTCTCTTACTCTCTCTCTCTCTCTCTGGCTCTCTCTCTCTCTGGCTCTCCCTCTCTGGCTCTCCCTCTCACTCTCCCGCTCACTCTCCCGCTCACTCTCTCGCTTTATCCGATCCGTCTCTTCAACTTGCGCCGCGTTGCGCAGAATCGATATTGGAATTTCATGCTTCTACCCTTGAAATTCCATTTGTGCGAGGCTCTCTATATCTCACGCTGCACTTTCGAAAGATAATAAAGCTTCCGTAATGTTATTAATATGTAATTAGAATCGAGAGTTGTATCCGCCGAGGTATCTATCGATTTTTTTAATGCGGGCACGTGGCTCGGGGCTCGACAGCTCCGACGTCGTCCCGAATGCGATACTTTGGGAGCATAATCGATTACTGTTTATTGCTGTTGATACATCGTTATCCGAGAGCACGTGTGTGGCTAGGGGGCTTCTACGCGATTTTCTCGAAATAAAATAGAAACATCGCGATGCCTTGATTGTCCATTTCATTGGACACCTGATACGTTGCTCGAGCGATTTTGCAAAAAGGAGATGACGCGCCACCGCCTGTTTACCAGCACTCTGGAACACTGGAGAGGTGTACCCATCGATTTCAGCTCAATTTTCCCTCTTAAAATACACTTGTGTAATTTGCGATGTAAATTGGCTCAAATTGGCAGGCTGAAAATTCGTCGATTTTGCCCATTGTTGAATCTATGGCGTTTTCGCCTCAAATGCAATTGGTAAATGCATCGTATTAGGGCGCACACTCGCTCGTAAGCAGTCCGAGAGAGAGAGAGAGAGAAATTGGTCGATTTAGAGAGGGAACGGAGCCGCGGAGCCAACATTGTCAATGTAAATAGCCGATAAATTCGCAGATACATTAGTGTAGTGCAAGTATTCGCCCCCAAGGCCCTTCAGGCCCAACTAAGAGTTATAAAAAACAGTTAATTACAAGACTCGAGCTATAACAAAGCCATTATTTTCGTAACGCATGATATAATAATTTTACATACATAGGAAAAAGGATGTCGATTCTTCTCTCAATTTTACGCGAAGGTCTAAAAGTCAATTTGAAGCAATTTTCAATTTGCGTCAGGTTATTCGGTCACGCCGGTGCCATGGAAATAATACGGCATAACTTGCAAATTCGTGGGAGACGAGCGCTCCGAAGACCAGCAGAAAGAGACAGAGAGAGCGGGAGACAGAGACAGAGAGTGAGAGAGAGCGGGAGAGAGAGCGGGAGAGAGAGAGCGGGAGAGAGAGCGGGAGTAAGAGAGAGCGGGGGGGGGGACGGGCGCGCGCGCGCGCGCTCGCGTTGCCGTTGAGAGCGAGAGAGCGTGCGAGGGTGGGAAGGAGTGTTTTAAAAAGACTCACGCACTGCGGACGTGGAGCATGCGTGTGGCTACACGCGGACCTCGTATAACCATATCTCATTTCATACCTGAGGAGCGAGAAGATCTGCAGCTCCTCTGAGCGCGAGAAGAAAGACGCCGAGGAAACGCACGTCGAACTCAATGTGTGGCAGATTCGGCTCTCGATCGCTTCTCCTTCTCTCTCTCCCGTCTCTTTGTATCATTGTCTTCCTTCGCAGATAATCTTTCTCCTTGTCCCGCTCTCGCTCTCCACCTTCATCTCCATCTTTATTTCTTGCTGCCCGTCTAGCTCGCGCTCCCTCCCTCTCTCCATCTTAATTTATCTCTCTTTGTCTCTCTCGCTCATTATAGGCGCATGCACGCGGATGCGGGACCAACGAAGAAGAAGAAGCCGCCGACAGTATACGATCGAACTGTCCGTGCAAATTTCAATTTTAACTGCTAATCTGCCGGCTAATAGATCCCTACCCCCCACCAGCGGCCAACTCGAGCCTCCGTCGCCGCCGCCGCCGCCACCGCCGCCGCCGCCACCACCGCCACCGCCGTCGCCACCGCCACCGCCACCGCCGCCGCCGCGTACGTACGTTCTTCCTTCCTTACTTCCTTCCTTCCTCGTCCCTGTGCGGCCGCACTCGGCAAATCGCTTCGTGGCCTTTCATTAAGATTAAAATTTCCACGCTTCTCTTGCCAGAGGAGTCTTGGGCCGCACACCGTACTGATCCAATCAGCTGCGCGCCACCTTTATTCGCCGGGCCCGATCGCGCTTAACGGAAATGCAGGGGAAAAGGGGAAGTATTATCGGGACTGGCCGATGCCATGCGGAGCGCCACGGGAATAATTAGGGGTTCGGGCGGAAACGAGCGCTCCGAATCCGAGAAACGCGAGCAGGATCGTGCGCTCGGTGGGTGACGCGACCTTCCGCCTCCCAGAGGCGCTTTAGGCGCAATTTTTACCAAATCCATTGTATTATTGGCGGGCCGTGGGTATTAGCTGGGAAGCCCGTGACAAGGATAGAGCATTGGAGGCCCATTGGCTAATCGTCACGTCAAATACCATTTATATGGGAATTTACTTGCCTCTGATGACGTTTAGGTGATTTTCCAATCAAAAATTATCGCCCAATGTAATGGCTGGGCGTGGATGCATTGCTGAATTAGTTGGTGCTTGGTGCAAGTGAAGCTATGATTTACTAATTCGTCTCGTTTCATTCGCAAGCACATATGTCGATTAATAGTACAAAGTGTATTTGCATCGAGGAGTGATTGTCTTCTGGCAATGATTACGGGCCTGCGATTTTCGTTCCCTCGGCCCCTCTCAAACGCAATATTGTATTTCCCCTTCTTCTTTCCCTCCCCCACCCCCGCCTCGCCGCCCCGCCTTTTTATTCTCATTAGTTGTTGTAAAGACAGTTTTTAGAAATAATTTGATAATTCACGTATAAGGAGGATTTCTTGTTCTTTTATGCCGAGCTAATTGCTGTCGCAACCCAATGAAAACATTAAACAAAAAGTTATCTTGCGTCCTTGCCTGATTTCAAGCGTATCCAATAGAGTTGGTTTAAGCGTGTAATTCGTATTGTACGCAAGGAGAACTCGATTTCATCGAGCCCCATGATTTTATTATGAATTGAGGCATAACTCGGAACTCGAACGGCATACGCAAGAATTTCATGCATTACGGAGAATTTTCAGTGTCGGTGTCGTTTGCTCTCTTCTCTTAGTCTCGCGAATTAATGGAACACGCGAGACCGGACAATTCCCAATTGCAACGAGCATCGAGGTATTAATGACAATGGAATTCTCCATAAATCGATGATATCTTTGTTCCTTTTAGCCCAAATAGCCTCGCATCAAACGAATTTCCAAGCTATCGCTGTCGCTTTACACGCACACACACACACACATCAAGACTAATATATCAAGACATAAAGAGAATATATCTCTTTGGGAAAGTGTTGGGTGCAGATCGTTGACAGTCTCGTGTGCACGTGCAGCCTTAGTGACGTCGATAATTCGTTTTTTTTTTTACGGGGAAACGCTAAGAAGGAAGAGGAGCTTCTTCTCATTTCGTGGCTCTGGCGCTGCGCAATGATTAATAGCGATATTTTGACGTTGAATATAGAAGAGAAGATGAATCGATGGGCAATAGGTCTTGATAGTTGGAAATTCGTGCACGTGGACATTGCTCGCCCGAAGCCGGCCAGCACTGCATTAATAGACACGCAAGTCCAATGGTATTGTGCGACGACGTAGAGTAAATAATGCATTCCCTTATTCAGTTATCCATTAGGCATTGGCGCACATGAAAACCCGCAATTATGCGGAATTTCTTAGGCACGCGAATATCATGCGTCTCATATAATAATATTGAATAAATTGTTACATAATTATTCCCGTTTCTTCAACACAATGGGATTCTGCATAATTTCCTCGCCTATTGGCTTGGCTGCGACTATTGTTTCGTTAATGAGATGGAAATTATGATTTATTAACGGAATACCGCTGGCTGATTAGCCATCCTTTTTCACCTCCAAATAATTGAATATGAAAAGTTCGTTCAACAAAGATGAATAGCGCCTGTGTTTCCATTACTCCGGGGATCGGCCGAATAGAAAGACTTTCAACTGGCTTATCTACATCTCTGCTGTGGGACACTGCCATTCTAATACGATTCTAATAGATATATATCCGCGATATTCAAGACGAATCGATTTGATCGGTGCGACCTCGGGCTCAGCCTCGGAGCCGAAATCACCGAGCGTCATAAATAATTGCACATTTGCCATTTATATATTATATACATGGCCATAAACCTCAATCAATGTACCTCAATAAGATGTACCTCGATAACGGAGGTTGGAAGTGTTTTTGTTGTTGTCGATAAGGTAATGTATTGTACAGCCGCGCGAATCCGCGCATTAATCTCGAGTTCGTCATTACATAAAGTGCGAATCGCCAAAAGCGAGATGTAAGAAGAATATAATGAGCCATTGTACGTTGGCGGTCCCGTGCTTTGCCAGAGAAACTACTTTTAAAATGGCAAATGCGGCTTAGCGCGCCTTTTGCCGTTTAATGTATTGTGTAGCATTGTGAGGTAACGATATGAGAGCGTCTCGAGCCGAAAGTGAAACAGGCTCTGGCCGCAATAAGATTTTGAGCAATAATTGATTCGTCGGCTCGCGCGACAAGGTGGCGGCTTACGCGATTCTCCCCGAATTACGTAAGCCCCCGCATTTGCCGAGCAATTAAGCGTGAAATGGAGATATTTAAATAACAAACGAAGGCCCAAATGCATTGATCGGGAGGCGTTGACGGCTCGCGGCTCGCACAAAGGCCGCCCGCTACTGAAACCCATACGAGCCCAGAGAGTAAGGTGAGCGGTGCCGCGGTAAGGAAAAGGGGAGGGCGGGGGGCCGCCCGCCGTACACGGAATGCCGGGAAAATGGGTGCATCGAATTCGGGTGGGTGGGTGAGTGAGGTGGTGGGTGAGTGAGGTAGTAGGGAGGGCGGGGGCTCGGCGGCTCGGCAGCTCGGCGGCTCGGCGGCTCGGCGGCTCGGCGGTAAAGGCGTGCGGAGTCGGACAAGTCGCTATGCCATTAAGGCGCGGGGGCATTATATTCCCGAGGCAGCTCATTGTATTCAGATCCGCGCGGATGGCATGGATATAATACGTGCGCGCAATATGAGCCTTATTTACCATGCATAGGTCCGCGCTGCGCTACACCCACGCCGCGCTTACGTCGGCCGGTGGATGCGTGTGCGTGGCGAGGCGCGCGGGCATTCGCTACTTCCGCGATTCCAATGACGCGCTCGAGCCCGTATTTTCATTTGCAAACTCATTTACCACTTCATTATTATGGCGGCCTGGCGCGCTCCCACTCTTCGCGAATCGCGGAACACTCGAAGAAAGCCCGTTGATATGGTAAGCGTTGGGGCCCGGGAGAGGATGGGGTGGGGGGCATTTTCGCCGTAATGCCATTTATGAGATACGATTTATGCCCAGCCGAGCCCTTAACCCGCCAAGACTCTGCGATTAACAGTATTCGCCTCCGAAATTTATGCCTTTTTACCTTTTCCATTAGCTCGATGCGCTTCCGGATGCACGGGGGTCCGGCAGATGCATTGCCACTCGGAGTTGCGTCGTCCCCACATTTGGCCTCCGTGGTACTTGGATTTTCTAATAATCGCGGCCGCGCTGATTGTTCGTTGCCACATGCATGCACTGCCTCCTCTCTCCTCTATGCTAAATCTTCATCCTTTATGCATTTATTTTATGCATGCCTTTTCGCGATACCGATATTCATTTCCCTACCTATCATACGAATTTATTACGTTCGCAAAATGTTTCTACGTATTTGGATAGATTTGGATTGATTGGACGTAGTTATTGGTTATTGGTGTTATTGGTGCCAATTGCACCCAATCACGTAGACTTTTTTTTTTGGTTTTTTTGTTTTTTTGTTTTTTTTTGTTTTGTACATTCACGACACTCGCGAATAATGTGCATTAACAAATGACTGATTTTAAACGAGCCAGGGCTATTTGTTATTATTAGACGGAAGTTTACTTTTATACGCCGAACCAAATTATATTTACTGTATTTACATTATACTGATATTCTATTTATACAAATTAAATAAAGGAATTGTATTTGTTTAAAGAGGAGCCTCCACCATGGCTAAAGACAAGTCTCTGGATTTGACTTTAAGCTTGGCTTACACTAACTTGTGCGCCAACTTCAAAATTGTTTGCTTACGAGACGCTAATCGATCAAAGCGTCAATTTCGAATTCACGTGCGAAATTACCATAAACAGTGAATTGATGAATCGGTGAATCGTAAATATTTTACTCGGGCCAAAGTGGTTCGCAATTCATATACAAGTTGTATTTTCATAATACAACATTAAAAAACAAACTCTATTACGAAAGCATTAGGCGAAGTGAATCCACGTATCGCGGAGCTTGGCTATATTTTGTCGAATTATATGCTATTTTGGGAATCTCGCGCAGCCGCACCCACACACACAGCTGGGTAGTGCGCGAGGCGCATACACACGGACACGGGAATCGCTCTTACGGCAGTGGGCAATGGGCCAACTGTCGATTCTCGCCCTAAAAGAGAATACCTCCTATCCCGACGAGAAAGAAAGGAAAAAAGCCCATGAAAAAACCTCGTTTGCCACCACATCGGGACTCCCTCTCCCCCTCCCCCATTGTACGTAGCTGGTATGCAGATTGCAGATGCGTTGTATAAAGAGGCGGATTTTTTTGCTTATATTGGGCGAGGACGAGGGAAGATCAATATTTGCATGAGGCGTGGAGCGGACGACGGCTTAGGCGATCGAGAAGCCGTGACGAAACGGTGGGAAGATACTTCAGTCCTGGATGATTGCCCTCCATTATTTTTTGGGTCGAGGGGTGGAGGAGTGGGGGGGAGCGCGAAAAAACGCGGCAGCGTCGACGGTCTTTTGTCGGACGTACTTTTTTCGGCCTCTCTTTGTGATTTGCATTGACGAGTATCGTTGATTTATTTTCCCCTAGCACAATGGCCTTTTCTTTCACTTGTGAATTTTCATTTGATTGGGAAAAAGTAATTGCAAATATGAATTACGATTTTCTATATCCGCCGAGGGCAATGCTTAGCGCACTCGTGCACATTTCATTTTTATCATTCAAACTTACTTCATGCCAATAAAAATCATAGAAACTATACTACATTTAAATACGTTTTATCGTAACATAACATTTTTCATGTAAATGCACTATTAAAATTTTTAACTACGAGAATAACTTTTTCTCCACATATCTGAATTTACAGTTTCAATTATAATGTGCAATGTGGTTTTATTTATCTATTGCTTTATAAATAAGGATACGCGCATTTTATTGGACAGATATTTAGATATTCACCATTCGAAACTTTTACTTACAATTTGAAAGCAGTGTCAAAAGTATGTGGCATTGAAGCTGATAAATTTTTGCATTCAGAGTTGTATAAAATTCAATATGCATAATGAAATAATAGGGCTTGTCATGAAAATTTATGCATTCAACTACATCTGCCAAGATTCGCATTTTCGTTTACTGACATTTCCTTAAGCGTACACAGAATATCACAGCTAAATGCAAATAAAAAATATAACATTTATAGATGAGTAAATAATAATTGATGATTTGACTGCATTATAATGTTGAATTCATCGTGTGCGGGTTTTGCAACTCTTAGGCGTAAGCTTTTGATATTATGTAAATAATCGAGGAGGGCATCGGCAGAATAGTAATTACTTATTACAGTTACAATTAAACGAAGCTATTATTCATAGCAACTTAATTAAGCGCATACACATGCAACTGCTCTTATAATTTACTGAATTTTATTTACTCAGCTTGTTATTAATTTTAGCATAACTTTTAGCACAATGCAGTCATTCCCCCGCCGCGCACCAACAATCATTGGAAGCTCGTCAATGACACTCGAAGCAGTTTAAAGATCGTCACTGTACATTAACAACGATTAATTATAAGAATTAAGAGAGGATGATGAGGTGAGGTAGAGGATGAGCAAATAGTCCGTGACGAAGCTCTGAAAGATATCGGGACTTTGATGTATATTTGCCGATGAAATTTTGCGAACGTCGCGCATGCGAGAAAGGAGTTTACGCGCAACACAAGAGCCAAGGCGTCTACTAGTCTATTTCGTAGTCCGCTGTCGTTGGTGCGAGCGAGCGAGCGAGTAATGGTGATGGGTGGGTGAGGGTGGGGTGGGAGGGGGGGGGGAGATTCTTCCTTTGCCTCGCTAATGTGAAAACTCGTGGCATTAAGTGGCTGAACTAGCTCGATGCTCTTTGATGTGTGCCGCTCTCACAGCTACTTGGGCAACGCATAATGGCGCACGCGCATACGAGTGCGTGCCCTCGTACACGCGCGTACATCCTCGCGTAGGCAAGTCAACTGGCACTCTTGTATATGCAATACCGCGGGGGTAGGGGGCAAGAAAATGAGCGAGAGGGAATGAGTAAAGGGCTTCCCTCTCGGGCCTTCCCAAGTACGCCCCGACATATATATATATATACACGCATTTACGCATATATATATATATATATACATATATACATATATACGTGTGCATACGTATACGTGCGCGCGTGTGCACGTATATGTACGTATACACGTATGCACGTGCGAATGGATGTCGGTGCGCTCGAGTCTTCGCAATGCCATTTGCCATTTCTTCCACGAACGTCGTTACCATGACGAGCAAGAAACATCGAGCGCACGTTGCGCAGCTCCC
>JAPYYT010001343.1:0-28300 GCA_030522565.1 Ceratosolen corneri
ATTTGAAATATTCTTTTAATTAATAAATATATTTTTCATCATATAAGATAATTTTTATAAATACTTTCAACATATTTTTTTTAATTAAGCAATAAACTCTTAAATTATCTTGTAGCATTTCAATTAGCACATTATTGATTCAATAATTAATCATCTCCTTTTCTCATATTTATAGTTTATATATATATATATATATATATATAAGTTTAGGTAAACATAATTAATATGTTGTACTAATATGGCACTTATTTTACTTAATTGATCTAATTGTTATTATTATATATTTTAATTTTGAATACAATTTTGAATACATTTTATATTTTCAATGAAAAAAAAATTAATTTGTAATATAAAAATGTTGAACCTTTTTCAATTTAATTTTATATTTGTATTAATCGATAATTTAATCTTTTACAAATTAAATTTTTTCTTTTCTAATTTTTAAGTATTTAAAGTTTTTATTAGATTAATTTTAAGTGTCATTTCTAACTAATTATTTTCTTTACTTACTGATTGTCGTATAAACTATTTCATACAAGTTAGAAAAAAATTTTCATATAAACTTTACATAATTAATTTATCAATTGAACATTGGTTTATTCGAACAATGATTTATCTTTTTTATAAGACTTACATTACTATTTCACTTTCATATTAATGAAAAGTAGATTATTTGAGATTTATTTCCTAAATTTCATTTTTCAAGTGAACATTATTATCAATACACCTTGTATACCAAATAATATTCACTAATATATCCCGTTTTTTTATGTTTTTACTTTTATTATCAGATTAAGACTTCATAGTCAATCATTTTTTCTGTATTGATACAGACAATAACCTAAATAGAACGAACCGAAAAAAAAGAACCTAAATATATAATAAGTAATAGATAGATGGTAAAATAGTATATTAATTAACTATCATAAATTATATGTTATATATCACCGATTATATTTATTTCTCAATATACGAAGAATTTATATGTATTTCCTTAATATATATATATATATACATTATAAATTTGCATGCGAATTCTCTAGATGTTTCATAGATGTATCCTATATAATTAATATTCACAAATTAATACTACGTATAATTAACTAACTAGTTTTAAAAAGTATCTTAACTACCTTACCTAGTTTTTGCACTCTTTGTACGTTTTCGCTCTGACTATGTTCCAAATATATGAATTGTGTAACACTGATAGCTGACACTTACAGTTTATACCACTACGAAACACCATTTAGAGTACAAGCGACTTATCATGAATAATATACCACGCCCATTTCGCCCAATACTACCTCTAGCACCATTAAACCACACCTACTATTTATGTTATTGAAACTCATAAAAATCAGATGGTAATATATATATATATAAATAGTATACATATTACATTTTACATTTGATGTTTTAACAGATAAATTATTTTTAGGAAATTATTTGTTGTTAAAATTAGATATATGTTATGAAAAAATAAATTCCCCATATAATTTTGTAATAATAGATTTTATAGTTTCTACTCTTCATATTATATTTTTATATAAAAAATATTTAAAAAATGATTCAAAAGTTATTTGAAATGTTTTTTTTTAATTTTATGTTCATATTTTTTCAATAATTTTAATTTTCAAATATGATATTTAAGTATATTTTCATTCTCAATGAGAATATTTAAAAATTAGGAAAATATTTATTTTAAAGTTATATAATTATATTTTAATATAATTTTAAAAATATTTTTCAGTACAACTGATTTAAGAATGATACATAATTAGTAAATTATAAAATTTATAGATTTTAATAAATTAAATATTTACACTCTTATTTTATTAAAAATTATGAAACTTTTAATTAAAATTAAAACATGAAAACTTTATAATTTTTTTAAATCCGAATGATTTTTACCACGGGTTTTATGTTACTTTACGACTATAAGAATCATAAGGAAAAATTGTAAGTATTAATATTTTTTAATTAAATTAAATTTTAAATTATGAAAAATTTATGAAAAAAATTTTTTACATAACTATAAATAATCGATAAACATTATTATATGCTTCAATACAACAAATATAACAGCATATTTTATTATTGTCATATTAAAGTGTAAGTACTGTTATTTTAAAATTTTATACTTCATATTTATAACTGTTGTCTTTTTAAAGATATATCATCAGTAGTATATATATGCATTAATATTTACAGACAATTACATTCAAATTTATTATATTATTAGTTATATCTGATTACTTTAATTTTTTAATAAAAACAATAAGATAATATTTATGTCATTATTGAAAAATTATTAAAATATTAATTTTGTATTTCAAATTATCGTAGTTAGTTTACTAATTGTTTAATTTTACACTATTTACTTGACAACTAATAAGAGAGTGCATTCTAAAATAAAAATATATTCAGTATAAAATGTATTTAATACAATTACGTAGTTATTTGAAGTTTTTAAAATTTAATACATGCCTAATTATCGAATGATGTATATTTATAATTTATATTTATAATAATTTATTAATGAATCGTGATACTAATTTAAAATAATATTTAGTATTTCAAATCGATCATAACTCATTTAACATGTGATTTATAATTTTAAATATATATAAAGTAATTGAAAAAATAATATAACATAGAAAACGAATTAAAAAAAATAATATAAAAATTATTTTTATTTGATTAGCTAAATTTTTATTAATAATAGTTACATATAAAATTTGTAAGTTAAAAAATTTCCACTTTGTTCTTAAAAATATTTGATATAAAATATAATGATTGGTCTATTTGTTAAAATTAATTTTTGAATATATGTTTATATTTTTAAAAAATGCTTGATAGGAATAATAGAAAGAAATTTTTGTTGGGAATGTAGTCGATGTAGTAGTATCAGCCAATGAAAATAATGTCGGGGCATGTTACTATTTTGACTCCACCTTCGTAACCATGGAAACAAGTTAACTGTAAGAAACCAGTAAGTATTTTAGACGGGGAGACTGAAGCAGTGTCAAGGGTCGAGCAGAAGTGCAGTTGGTATTTGGATGGTCCTGAGTGCAGTAGTGAGCATAAGTTAAATAACTACAGGTTCTTACGTAGTTTTGTAAAAATGTAAGCCAGACAATGCTTTGAAAATGACTGAAATTTTGTACATATATCCCTTTGAATTTGTAGTATATTTTTGTTAAATTACAAGTAGAACTTTATATTTTATTGATAATGACATTTTTTAAATTCTATAAAATAGTTACTATGTATATTTCATGTATGAGTAAATATTAATATGATTGTTTAAAATATTATCGTGTTATAAAGATTTTAATTTTTAAAAACTGTTTAATTTCATAATAATTATATATGTATATATGTGTACGTGCACACGCGTGCGAAGGCGCACGCGCGCACGCACACACATAATTTATTATGTGCGTTGAGTATTTTACAAATAATAAAAAATTTTTTAAAAAATTTTAACAATATTTCAATATATAAAAATAAACCTGCAGTTTCATGTATTTGCTTCTATACGATTATGCGCGCGCGTATGTGTAGTATACGCTCGCGCGTGTGGGAGTGTCCATATTTGAACATAGACGCGTGCTTGTGTTTAAAAATATGAAAAATTAAGGTCAGTGCGTGCTGTTCATACATAATAAAAAGAACTTTTTATAAAATTGTAACTTATCTGGAAGAAAAGTGACAGTTGAAACTTTTTCAGTTGTATAAATGTAATACAATCATCTGTATTTAATATTGCTAATAGTGATAATGTATCGTGAATAATAACTCGCAATAACTTACTTCCTAAAAATTTATTTTCTTTAATTATAATTCGATAGTCACATTGGAGCTGGGATTTTCGGCGCGAGGCACCACCGCCTCCATGGCGATGGTAGCTCCGCCGCCCTCTTGGGCTTCGCGAGATCCTGCGGCTATTTTAAACAGTGTTAGCAATCTTACTGTCAATTCTAATCAATTAGGAACAAATATACCAATGACGCCGACTCATTTAACATCGACCACAGTTTCTGAAGATATTACATGTCTCATGAATTCTGGGTCTATTTTAAGTCGTGATCCATTGCCTCAAAGTATAACGCCTGGAAGTCAAGGAAACAGTTCACAATCTGGAAGTTCTCAAACAGACAAATCCTCGAATATTGAATGTGTAGTTTGTGGTGATAAAAGTAGTGGAAAGCATTATGGACAATTTACTTGCGAAGGTGAGCAAATATATAAATAATTTATGTGGACATTTTAACGATTACGACATATAAATTATATATAATACTTAGTAGAAATAAATTTAATATCTTTAGTGTAATCAATACTTTATACAAATTAATCATATACTGTTCATATTTTTAATAAGTAAGAATAATTTATTAAAAATATAGAACTTTGAAATTAATATTCAAGTCATTCCAGTAATTTGCTAATAAAATATTAATTTATAGAATAGTATAACTGATTCGCAAAAACTCCTCATAAGCATTGTTTTATTATAAGTAAATTTCTTGAAATACAAATTGTTTAAAAAGAAAATAATCCTATCCATATGTGAAATAATATTTTTTATTAAATTGTATAATAACTATAAACTAAATTATTTCAATTATGGTTGAATTTTTTTATTTAAGGTAAACCTTATAAAATTTTATTCTTTAAATATTAAATGATATAAAATTGATAATAATAATAATTTGAATTAAACATTTGATGAATTTTTATAAATAAAATTGTTCTGAAATTTCTTGAAAATGTTATGTGTAATATATTATTATGTATTACGTATTGACTTTTCAGTTTAGAAAAGTTTATAATTTCAATTTAAAACGTCAAAAATAATTCATTAATTTTATGTAATGAAAGTATTGATGAATATATATGACAGATATTAAGACAATTAAAATATAATTAAGAAGAAATTATTCTTAAATGAAAAAAATTCTATTGAAAATTCTATTTTTAAATTCTTATATTATTATTAATGTATGATTTACAAGATAAATATTTAAATTTATATGTTTACTATATCACAAAAATTAATTATTTCTTTATCATTATTATAAAAGCGTTAACTTCAGTTTAGATTTAGTATATCTATATTATTATCGTCTGTATCTCTATGTTAAAAAATTTTAATTTTTATTACCTTAATAAGAGAGGATAAATCGAAACAACTAAGAAATTTCTTTCTTTTCTATGTTTTACATTTACATAAATTATAAAATAATTTATTCAAGGATCTGATTTTTTTAATTTTTCAACGTTTTTTAGAAAAATACAAATAGAAATAAAAATAGAAATAAACAAATATTAAAACTGTACAAATGTATAAAATGTTTAATTTATAGTTAACATTATATATTGTTTATGAATTTAAAGATATTTTAATAAAAAATATTTTTTCAAAGAAATAACATAACTTAAAAATTAAATAAATTCTATTGACAATATGTAAAATATTTTTATATTTTCTAAATTATTAGTTTGATTAATATAATAATGAAACGTGTAATATATATTTTAGTATACAAATAAATAAATATATACGCGTAAAAATAAAAGAAATAATTATTTTTACAAATTTGCTTTCTCGTTTATTCAAAACTAGGAATACGCCACTATTCAAATAATACATCCAAATTTACACTGTCTTTATTTTATTGAATTAATTTATCAATTAGTATGATTTATTTTATTATTTGTAATAAAAATCATATTTGAAAATATTTTAAAAAGATGATTATTAAATAAATGCCCTTCACATATATAACATGCATGAAAAAGCATTTGAAAAAAATACTATTTTAATATAAATAAATATGATTTTGTTTAACATTTATGAATATTAAGTCAAGTCTTTCAATAATTGATATGAAAAAGATGCATGATATAACCGTAAAAACGGAATTTTAATAATAATTTATTATAATTAAATACGAATTTGCTTTTACTTTTAATTTTCATTTTATGATTTATTACCAATATAAAGAGTTCCAAATTATTTTTTTTTATAATATTCTGTTTATATTAACATTGAGAGAATCTACATTTTTAATATCGAATTATATTCATTTATTATTTAAAAAACTTAATAAGAAATTTATAAACGATCTATTATATATATGAGAATATCATTTCAATCTCATTTAGACTGAATTATTTATAAATGAAAAGATTATTATTCATTTTTTACTTATTTAACATATTTATGAATTAGGTTTAAATTTCTTTCATTTTCAAATATTATTATTTTGCTATACATTATGTTTTGACTAGCTTTTACTCTTAAATTGAAAGATCGTTATACAATTATATTAACTACTTTAATATGATTTAAAAACTATTTATATTATAAAATAAATGAAAATTATAGTGATGGAAATTTCTGGGATATATTGTTAATTCTTTCATACAAAATGTAACATGAGATAATAAATCATTAGATATTTAAAATAAAAATGTTGTTTATAAAATGTATCTTTATAAAAATATCTTTATAATTGTTGCTATACAAATATAACGCGTTTATTTAGAATGTACACGAAAATAAATTTTATGTAAAAATCCGAATATAAGATTGGAGCAATATTGAAAATGTATTTATCTTATGAAAATGACGAGATTTATATAAAATTAGT
Source organism: Ceratosolen corneri (assembly GCA_030522565.1). Taxonomy (NCBI): domain Eukaryota; kingdom Metazoa; phylum Arthropoda; class Insecta; order Hymenoptera; family Agaonidae; genus Ceratosolen; species Ceratosolen corneri. The sequence goes on from JAPYYT010001343.1 coordinate 6,663, forward strand.
TTTTGAGGGGTAAATATTTTTATTTTGTTTTAAAGAATTTATACTTTCGGATTCGAGAGCATCAATAGTACTGTTTTTTTTTGTTTCGCAGTCTATAACAAAACAGATATTGTAGTTGTATATATCCGACTACGTTAATGCATTACAGTTTACTAAAATAACAAAATTAAATTAATCATATACGAAAATACATATACCGTAAGTAATATTTCTTTTAATTTAAAATGCTTTCAGGTTTTAAATTCAAAGCTTGATTGCAATCTATTAAAATCAATATTAACGATTTATTGTAACTGCATTAAATATCATATGAATATATATAAAAATATTTTTAAAAAGATATATTATCAATTAGATGACTAAATTTATTGATAGTATTTAATAACAATGCAAATATTCCAAATAGTTATTTCCTTTGTTTTTTAATTTTAGTTTTTTTTATTACTTCATACTATTACTATACAAGCTAATGTATCCTTTATGATTATTTTTAATTAATAAAATTAATTATTTAAGGAAGAAAGAAATATAGCGATATATTTTGGCTATATATCTTTAGTATTTTATATCTTTATTTTAATATACGTAATTGTATTTATTATTTTACTCATTCTAGGAAATTTTCTATATTATTAAATTTGTATTAATATCAAATTTTATTATTTACTATTATTATTAATATTATTAATTTTATTAACATTAGTATACACAATTATTATTACATTTTAATTAATAAAAGATTAATATAAATTATTATTATAAGTATTATTAGTATATCTATTCATTAAAATATTGTTTACTACTTCATTTTATAGTATTTTAAAAAATTATATAGTATTTTATACTTTTTTTAACTTTAATAATAATTTATAAAATAAAATATTTACATTTGTATTTACATACCAAATTTTCTGTAATTTTAATTAATAATAAAATAAACAAAGTTCGAAAATTCTTTCTATGTACTTAAAAAAATTCTTTAAACGTACATAAAAATCTTAAATTTATAATTTGATATAATAACCTTTTTATTTTAAAATCATTAGAATAAAGATTTTGTTTAAATTAAATTAAATTGCGTTTATATATATTTTATCTAATTTATATAATTTATAAGTTTTTTATAATTCATTCTAAGGAATGTATCGAAGCTTTTGAAGGAATATAAAAATAAACTTTCATTCATCTATGTAAGGTAATTATTTTTTCTAATACAATATTATTGAAATTATATTGAAAATTTTAAAATTATTAATTTTGTAATAAAAAAAAGTGAAGTACTGTATAATTCTATTTCTTAAATTGCAGAAGATCATTATAAAAAAAAGATAAATATTTTGTTTTATAAATTAACAGAGAATGTGCTTTTTGTAGATGCAAATAAGATTTTTGATATATAGTAACTAAATAAGAAACTAAAAAATGAAGTGATAAGCGATTATAAAATACAATATGATGTTACAAAAATCTTAGTCAAAAATAAAAAACAATGTCAATAATGAAATAAATATTTTGATATATTACATGATAATATTTCAATACAAAATTTAATTCAATGATAATCTTGAAATAGTCTTTAAATAGTTTTTATTATTTATTATATATGAGGACCTTTTTAAAAAAGCGGTTAATATAAGATATTTTGACTTACATATGTAAAATAGAAATGAAAGTTTTCATAATATTATTTGAAGGTTGCCTTGACAGAAACCCTTTAGTAATTAGAATTCATACAAACTAAATTAATATTAACTTTTGGTAACGTTGAATTATTGTCTAAAAATTTCGGTAAAGTTGTAGTTTACGATTCATTATGTTTATGTCTGCAGTAATCAGTAGTGACTATAAATATTTATATAATATCGTTAAGTTATTATGCGTTTTAAATGAATTAACTATATACATATGTTTGTTTTATTATAGTGGGATATGAACTTTTCTAAAGATTCATAACGGTATCTTAGGGTTCTCCGCATTACATTTATTTAATGGGCATATGTGATAAGTAAATTTTATAATGTGCAATTTAATTTACTTTGCTTTAATTTGAATTTTATAATTTTTAAGATTATTATACTTGTAAAGTTAGATATAGTACATATAGTACCTATAGTAATATAAAATACAGAACTTACATTGTCAATGCATATATAGTTTACACATGGAAATACAATTGGTTCTGGTTTTGTGGGAGTTTAACAGCCAACACTCTAGCTTTATTCTGTTACTGTCGGTGTTCATGACTGCCGCAAATATCTAAGTATTTTTAATCTAAATAATTAAAATTTACACTAGACTAGATATAATTTAAAAAAATTAAAAATAATTTTGTACTAATACTGGTTTTTCAATTTTACTACTATATGACATTTCTGTTAAAATAAGGTTAAAATAATTTTCAAAAATATTGGACATAATATATAAAAAAATCCTTTCTAGATTACATCTTTGATGAAGAGGCAGTGTAACTTAATGCTTTAAATTAGTTTACTTTCATACTTAATAATCGTAAAACTCAATTATAAGATTTTATGAATATATTTAATTTTATTTATTATAAGATTTTATGATCATATTTCACGCTTAAATTTGTTTTCTATAATTAATTCAACTTTGTTATTAGTGTTGATATTTAACTTTATTTATTTTTATAAAAATTATAACCAACGTTATTCCTGATTCTTGAAAATATCATTGGATGTGAAAAAGATTGAACTATTCTACAGATTCGCTTACTTTTATTATATTATCTATTATTTTATAATAAGTAAAAATTTGAAATATCTTGATAAAATTTTATAAGGAAGATTCTATAAAAATCTATCCTATAATTTCTAGTTGTATAAATTACTAATAATAATTTATAATACTTCGTAATATTTATTAATAGTGCTAAAGATAATTTCTAAGTTATTTATCTGATATAGTTATGTAGAACCTTTTTCAAACTTTTATTGGTATAATAAGAAGTTTACATCAACATTATCTTTTCGAAAATATCGTTCAGTAATTATTAATCCTATGAAAGTTTATTTGTACATATATGTACAGATAGAATATTTTAAAAAATTTTCAGTTTACAAAATTAAGATTGCGAATTATATTTTCTTTATTTGTAACGTTTAGTTGTGTTATAAAAAAGAAAACTGTCTTTCACATTTTACAGTTTATTACAGTATTAAATATTTATATTTAAATTAAAATTAAAATTTATATTTAAATATTTAAACATTTAAAAAATTTTTGTTATTACTGTTCAAGAAATTTTTGAATGGCAATATGAAGTTCAAATAATAGATTGAACAAATTTGTATCTTTTACATTAATTTTTAAGTGAAATTTTGATTCTAATAAATACGTTAATAATTATTATATTGATATTATTATTTTAATAGTGCATTAATTAAAATGATACGCTTCTTCTAAATTTTAATCTAGTTTAATCTATACAATGAGACCAACTATTTATTTCAATAAAATTGTTTAATGAATAATATATTCTCTTTTAATAGTATTTACTATTAAATAAATTTCAATTTTGTATAAATCAGATAAAATGGATAAATATCGATTCAATTTGTAATCTAGCAACATAAATTTATTTATAATTATAATTTATATTTTCATAATTATATTTATTATTTGATATAATTTCTATAACGTTAAGAAAATAATAATTGCAGAATTTGTTATTTAACAAAGTGCTCAACCCAAGATACCATCATAATTGAAAATCAAAATAAAATTAAGTCGTAAGATTTTAAATCCAGCACGAATTAATCCATGTAGTTTATACGATAATTTTATTAAATTAACAATGACAGGTGATACACGCTTAAATTTATAGCACCTCTAAGAGGTTATTCAAAATATTAACCCTAAAACTTAATATTTACTTTGAATGCATATGCTGAGATTTTACGAATGGCCATATATATATTTCTAAGATATTTATGATTTATTTATCCACATTTATAATTAAAATAGTAAAGTTAAGACATCTTTCACAAAGCTAATCCATATTTAATCGTACAATATGTTTCTAAAAATATTTAACATCTTTCCTTGTACTGTATAATTAATTATACAAATACACTTTGTTTTTCGTCTCAATAATGATATCGATTACCAGTAAAATATACATATATAAATCTTAATATAGTTTGTATATTACTTGTATTTATTTTAGAAATTAGTTTATTTTTTTTTCTTTTCGATAACGGGTTTTTAGTTAAATAGATATTTATTTAATTAAGTACCTGATGTTCTTATATTTTTTTCTAAAAATGCTATAGATATTAAAGCAAAATATAGCCATGCCTGAATAAGAGAATTTTTTAATTTGTTTAGTAAATATAAAAGCCGTTCAATTATTAATTTACCTATTTTTAAAAATTCAAATCCTTTTTTGATATTTACTTACATGAGAAAATTTATAATTAAAATAATCGAAATCGTTGTATTAATATACCTTAATTTTAAAATATTATAATTATATAACTATAAACCAAATCAAATAATTTTAAAGGGTCACTAAAATATAATTAATTTTGGATTTGTTTTCAATTTATAATTTTATTAATTGGTTTTTCTTGTTAATATAATACTTTTCGATTTCAAATTAGGTGTATTAAAAACTTTCGTGACTTAGTTATTTATAATTTAAAGTAATTGTTACTTTACTTTCCAACTGTTACAGATCACATGAGAGGAGTTTCAAAAAACTATTTTATTATGAATCATTAAAAATGTGAATGACCATTTTAAACATTATAAATAATTTCTAGTAAATATTAATATAATCTGAAATTAATCAAAGAGCATAATAATTATTTGAACCATAAATTGTTTCGACAGTTGGGAATTAAGGTAAGGAAATATATATGTTTTTAATAGAATAAAAATATTCATTTAAAAAAAGCATAAATAACATAGGTTTTCATTTTTTGTAATTGTAGAAAATACAGTTTTATTTTAACTTCAAACAATTAAAAACATTGAAACATAAAAGAAAGAAACCATATAAAAATTCCAAACAACAAAGAACCTTTTTTTTTTAATACTGATTAAGGTTAGTTTATTCAATACTATAAATAAAATATATTATTTACATTAACAAATATAATTTAATACAAACCGTTAGATATAGTTTTTTATATTTCATAAATATAATAGCAATTACATATATTTAAAAAAAGCAAATTAGAAAACTGTTAATATTTTTAGACTTCTTTATTTTCAAATTTATTATTAAATATATATGAATAGATTACAACATATATGGTTTTAGGTTAAAATATATTAACATACTTCCAATAAGTTAAAAAATATGGTGTGAAAAATATAGTCATTTATTAATATCTCTACACGCCGTAATTCTTAATAATTAATTATATATGAATCAACAAATATCAAAATTTAACATTGTTAAATAAAAAGAATTAATGATTATAAATAAAAGTAAAAGCTTCTTTTCTTAATATAATCAGAAAACATTTATGTGCGAAATACAAATATATGAATGATTCCTTTTAATTATTTATAATTAATTCCTGTAAAAATAAATTATTTTATTGAACAAAATAAAATTTATTTAACCTGCTTTTTATGTAAAATTTCGAAAAATTTTGATAAAATTATATAACCGGATATATTTTATTTACATAATGTTGTTGGTGGATTAATTGCTTAGCTTTCATTTTTAACAAAATAGATGACTCAGCTTAATGATATTAAAAATATAATATAATAATAAGTATTTAAATAATTACCATTTTATAAGTATAAATAAATATTCTTTTTTTATTTATTACATCACACGTATGATTAACATAATTACAATTATAAAGTAATTGAATATCTATAAATTAAAATTTTAAATTTAATATTTAAAATATTTGTTTACTTATAAAATATTAAAACAGTTTTATATATTTATAAAAATTATCATTCATTTAACTTGAATCAACTGTTGAACTAAAAGTGATAGTTGATACAAGCTACTAATGATTGAATTAGATAGAATGGTAACTGAACCAGAATAGTATTCGAAATCAGTAGGCTTTATAAAACAAACATACAAAGAAATCAAAAACAATTAAGACAAAAAAAAACAATAACAATGGAGGATTTATATAAGAAGATAGAATTGTATATCTTTATTAAAAAGAAGACTAATATAAAGTTTGTAAAAATAAAAGTTGTAATATACAGAGATAATCGAATTTTTTATGTCAATCTACTAAAAAATGTTTATTTAATGGTAAACATTTCAAGAACAAGGGAATTATATGGAATATGAAGCACATTGGACATTTTTTTTCATTATTACATAATTTGGAATAATAAATGATACGAACGGTAATGGGTTCCAATATCATATTTATGATTCACTCAAATTAATTAGTATTATGAGAAAAATTCTTTGACCGTTATTCCATAGAATGGATTTATCTTATCATTTTATATTTTATATTTTCGTATTTATATTATAGTATTTATATTATTGAATCTTTCATTGGTAACTTTTATAATCAGTAAATAAGCATATATCTCTTAATAGAGTAAGCTATTTAAACATCTTAAATTTTGAGAATCTTGTAAATAAAACTTAAATACTTGCTTTGACAAATGCATTCAAAAGATTAAAATTACCGTAAATAATTCAAACATAATTTTTAGTTTAACGTGTTTAGTTAATTATATTTTTTATTAATGATTTTAAACAATACGGCATTATTGATATTAATCACATTTTTGTATTATTATTAGTTAATTGTTAATAATTTTTTCGTAACAATTTTTTTATATTTTATACGTGTTTTTAAAAATTGTTTTAGAGTATAGTACAGTATAGTGTAGTTTAGTACATAAAATACATTTTTTTTAATATATAAAATCTATTTAAAATATTATATTTTATAAAAATTTTTAAAAATTCTCTTTAGAATATTCTAGAAAGCATAAGTAAAAACATATTTTATTATTATGTTACTCAACATATTACTGATTCACAACAATATTTTGTTAATTAGTCACATTATTAATTTAATATTATGTAAAATAATTATATTTTTAGTAATAAAATCAGTACCTTAATTTATAATATACTTAAGTAAATTATATAATTTGAGAATTTATTATTTACTGAATTAAAAATATAGTATAAATCAAATAAATTTTATAAAATCTTGTATTAGATGTTTAATAAAGTTTAGATATTAATAAAAACTTTATTTTCATATAATTTACGTTTTTTGGACTTTCCCTAATTTGAACTGTTTTTGATGTGAAAGTGTTTCTGTAATTTTTATTAAGCATCTTCATATTCTTTTGAATATTTATTTTGTATATTTAATGTTTAATTCAGATACTTTTCCAGTTTAATATAAGTAAAAAATTTAATACTCAATGAATTAAAAAATTTAAGTGAATTCATCTGAAAAGATCCAGTTAAAATTATTATTAATTTAACTTTTGGAAATTAACAAATTATTTGTTAATCATATACAGTAAAATACTAAAGTAAAATATTAAAATTGGAATATTTTTAAAATGTCTTAAATTTATTGGTATATAATCGATTTCATTTGAATACACTTATCAAAAAATTTAAGAATATAATAGTATATAATATATAAATAAAATATAGTAGTATAATAAACTTCGGTATAAAATAGATTTTCAAAAATGAAATATTGTTTTCTCTTGAACTGATGGTACAGAATAAATGCTCTTATCAATTCAAGAATAAGGTAAGTTTTTCGATGACGTTCAGTGGCAATGTACTTCTTTGAACAAAAAAAATTTTTATCTCTGCTTTGAAAGGATATGTTTTAATAATACAAAGTCTTTTTCTAATAAAAATAAGAAAACACTAAAGAAAAAGGCAACTGAATTATCGTTTTATATCTATTCTACACTGACTTTGCACAAATAAATATAAATAAAAAATTTAGCTAATTTTGATAATAACGAATGCAACTAAAAATCTCATTTTCTAGAAAAGAATAAAAATTCACTAATAATTATCAATTTTTCAACCACTTTAACATGAAAGTAAATAAAACATAGATACTAAGCAACAAGTTAATGTAAGATAACAGTTGGAGTAATTGTTAAAGTTTAGTTGCGACACTATTCTTTAAAAAGAAAATATTACACTCGTTTACTCATGTAACATTTTGGTTATTTATATCACACAAATTATGTCATACCTATCATTTAAATTAATGCGACATAACAATAATGTTGTATATAGCAAAAGCTAATTATAAACGACATGTATTTTCATTCGTATAATTAAATATGAAAATGGTAGCTATAAAAACACTTTTAATTAATATATTCTCAAGAATGTACAGTTTCAAAATATTTTTTTTAAATATTTGAATTAATTTTTTATAGAAAAATTAAAATATAAGAAACAAAGTAAAACAGAAAAATTACAAAAGTTCATATAATTATAGTATTTATCAATATTTAATAATGTAAATAAAATTTCAATTTTAACGAAATGCGTGGATAGCATAATTTGAATACTGTATTCATTTCTATGAATACTAAATAAGTATATTAAAAGGAACAAATAAAAATATAGTATTAAATAATTCAGCAATTTTTCATATTTTAAAAGTATAACTTATATTATTTTGAATATGTTTTGTAATATGATTTATACTAGGTACAAAATAAAATATAAGAAATTGATATTATCTGTAATTATGTGAATTAAAGCGTTATTTGAATCTAAATTTAATCAATTGAAATTGAAATGAAGATGTAGGTTATAAAATGATTTACAGTCTAATAGTTACGCGCATTATTTAATGCTTTTTTTTATTATTTTATTATTTAATGATTTATTTATTGTACTTTTTAATATATTTTGATGTAATAATTTCAGAAGTAGTGTTCTAAAAATCTCAATTCTGAACATAGATAGATAGATAATTTAAATAAAATAGCCTTACGAATCTTGTGTTATATCAATTATTTTTATTAATACATTTAGTTTTCAAACTTTTTACGTTTTAATAATATGTAAACTTCTATAAATCTGCATGTAAAATATTTTCATACGCTACTTTTATATATTGTAAAAATAATATAATATAAAAATGAAAACTTGAACGTAAATAAGGAATAGATTTAAAAAAGTAGAAATATTAATGTTAGTGTACACTTTTTTTATATTTGTATAATCATAAAGTAAACTAAATTTTAATTAATAACTAAGAATATATTTATTTAATAATAAAATATTAACTTTTAAGTAACTTATTTTCTTATACAATATTAATTTTGAGGTATAATTTAATTATTTTTTAAATATTATTGTAATTATTTTAATTTTTTATTTTGCTAATCAAATATATTTTGATAAAGTATGTATATAATTCCTATATTTATAAATTTTAATTTTTTAGGATGCAAAAGTTTCTTTAAAAGAAGTGTCAGAAGAAATTTAACTTATTCTTGTAGAGGTAATCGTAATTGTCCTATAGATCAGCATCACAGAAATCAATGTCAATATTGTCGACTTAAAAAGTGTCTCAAAATGGGTATGCGACGAGAAGGTATGTTCTTTTAATATTTAATTTTCTTGTATACGCAATTGAATATGAATATTACAATATTATTTATTAAATTTTTATTTATAAATATAAATATATATTTTTGTAAATTTTGTAAATATTTTATTAAAAAATATTTTATTAAATTAAATATTGCATACTAATTATATATATATATGTATATAATTTTATAGTTGAATCCTATAATATTTATTTTAAATTTATAAATTGAACGAATAATAGTAATTAATGTTCTAATTTTTACCCAATCACAATTTAATAAAAATCATACACGCACAAACAGTAAATTATTGAATTGTTTATTTACAAACTTAAATTTGTTTCTACAAATTCTTTCGGCTTATATATCGATTCTATAAATGTTATTTATTTATTTATGTTATTTATTAATTTTTGACAATTGTAATTATTCAATTGCTCAGTTTTTTTTAATTTTATTTTATTAATCTTATCCTCTTTTAAAAAGTAATTATGATTAATTCAATATCTAGTACAGAAAATGGGTTATGCACTAATAATTCTATTTCTGATATGGCATTACAATATTTTATACAACTCCACTTATATAAATATCATCGGATATTTCATGCGCTACAGTAACTGTTCGCTCTATACTTTTAAGTTGAAGTGATTGAAGTAAATATGTATAAAATTTTATTGACAAAATTTTCGTACTGTGCTACGCTGCTTTATGATATTTTTTAATATATCTTATTGCTATAAATGTAGCTATACTACATATCTGATTATATTAAATATTCATAATTTTCGCTTTGTATTTTAATGTGTTTGATATTTTACGTGTACTAGTCAAGAGTACAAATTATGTACTATTTCATTTTATTATTTTCTTTTTTTTTTAACAGAATTTTACTTTTAATATAAAAACTATATATTTATTTAAATATACATGATAATATAAAGTCACTATTATAATCAGTAATTCTTTCTCATGTTTCTATGTCAAATTTCTTTTTTCATGATCACTTATATAAATTGCTGTAAATATATATTTATACATATATACAAGAAAACCTTTTTCAGCTCAGATTGCATTAATAATATGCAGATAATGATGTAATTGGTTTCAGATTAATATACATAATATTAAATAAAATAAAGATTTTATAATATTTAAATATTATTCCCTATTTCCCTATATATAGTTACTATTTTATATTAAGTCTATTTTATCTATACAGTTACTTTTTTATATTAAGACTACTTTATCTATATAGTTACTATTTTATATTGACTATTTTATCTATATAGTTACTATTTCATATTAAGAGTTTTAGAAACTAGATCTAAAATTCCGACTTAACGGACTTGACGGATGACTATCTACCGTGTTAATACTATTAGTAAATGGTACACGCTCAAGGTTTCTATATATTTTGTATTAACTATAAATTAGGAGCCAAAAATATGGAATAAACAAATTAAAATTTAAAAACAATACCTGTAAGATAAATAATAAATATTATTTAAAAAAAGAATCTTAAAAAAAGATTTATTTATAATTTTTTAAATATATTTAATTTAGTTAGTAATAAAACTAGTAATATTAATGTATAATTTATCATGTAACAAGATATAAGATATAAGATATAAGAAAATAGATTATTATTTTTATATTTGAATTATATATAAAACTTTGTATATGATATCCTCTCGCTGTCTGTCATAAGAGTATATATATACTGCAAGACATAAATATTTAGTCATTATATAGTATATTATATAGTAGTATTAATTATTGATTAAATTTTTATAAAGTACCAGCCTTGAAAATTTTCGTAAAAATTAAATAAAATTTTAACTATTTTGTTACAATTCAAAAATAAAAATTACATAAATAAATTTATATATTATATTCTGCATTCTTTATCAGTTGACTAAAAACAATATTATTTAGATGTTTAAGTACACTCATGAAAGCTATAAAATAATTAATGAATAACAATAGTAATTACCACATTATCTGTGCATTACATAAAGTTATTCTCAAGCAAAATTATATTTAGAAAAGATGGCTTTATTGATGTTAAACAATAGTATGAATTATAAAATTAATGCATAGCTTTGAACAGTATTCAAATATTAAAAAATCATTGGAAAAGGTATACCGTTTTTGTTGAAAGCAAACTATGTTGAAGAATAAGATCAATATTTAATATGAATTTTTTATTCCTGGTCTTAAAATTATCAACTTACGAAGTATTCTGCTTAGATAAATACATAGAAAACTAAATTAATATATTTGCATAAATATTTAGATCTTGAAAAATTAATTTCAGAATACATTCAATTATAATATTTTACATTATATATGAATTATATAAAAATATTTTATGAATACTTATTCATTTTTATTAAAATAGTTTAATTTAATATTCTTTAAATTGATGAAGATTAATTGAATATTCTTATTTAACTTCTTATATAATAGATATTTAAACAATTTAATTTCACAATTAGCATTGTATTAAATTTTTAATATTTCAATTGTAACGATATTAATTTTTGTAAACAAAGTTAATCAAATTATACTGATAAATATTACAATTTATAAACCAGGATTTTCATAGTTTTTATTGAATAACATTATAATTTATTATCGTATTAAAAATATATTTAAGAGTTTCAAACCAGTTCAAATCACTAAAAGCTCATATTATATAAAACTTACAGTGTATACTTAAATATACTATATTTGAATATGTTTTTTTAAACATTCTATTTAAAATTATATTTTAAAATAAAGTGTTCTTATTAAATAATATAGATATAGTAGTAGCTCAACAAATATTTAAAAATTTTTGTTTAATTGGATATTAATTCATTTAGTTACATCTATAGCGATATAAACCTAATATACCTATTCAATTATGTTACTATTTTATATCTTTTAAGATTATAGCTAAATTTCGTCGATTTGGCTTGATAATTTTATGTTTATGCCAATGCCATGATTTTAAATAAATTTTAACTATCATTGTAAAGTATTAAATAAATTTAATAAAAATAATAAATTCCTATAACTTAACTTATAAATGTTTAGATTGAAAACTATAATGTATTTTATTTTATATAAGAAAAAGTTCAATATTATTATTAAATATATTTTGCAAAATAATTATTTTTCATAAAACCATAATCAATTTGTTATCAGTTGCGATTTAATAAAATAATATTAAAATGCTCATTAGAATGAAAGAAATATTTTTCTTTTAAAAATGAATATTTAATTAATATATTTTATTTTGTAAAACATAAATAGTAAATCTTTTTGTTTGAATCTTTCACTAAATTTTAAATCTTTTTATATATTATATAAATGTTTATAATTACTTTAAATATATAATGAAAATAATCTTTAAAAAATACATCTTATAATTTATTTATATATTTTTTTATTTACATAAAAATATATAATAGAAAAGAAATAAAATATTGATAATATTGGTATTGTAATATTTATAGAATATAATAAAAATTATCATCTTTTATAGAATATAATAAACAATGGTATATTTTCATTTGCTATATTGAATAGCTTTTAATACTATCAACTGAATGTAGTATTCAAAAAGCTATATGGAGTATATTCTGTCTAACTGAGGGTCAAACCTGCAGTTAAAGTTGTAAGCCCCATAGAAGGAGAAGATTCCAAAGGCGAGGTCATGAACCTTGTTGACCTCGGATCGAACTTTATCTTAATATTTCTTTTTCATGGTACATTCAATGTTTTTTATTGAAAAGCAAGTTTACATATACATGTGCCTATCTATAGTATAAATACGCATATGTAGTGTTGAATATTATTAATATAACAATATTTTATCGTTTTGTGATGAATACTTTGTAAAAAAATGTGTACAAAGTAGCAACATTAATAGTCTATTTATTTTTCTAGTGCAATGGATATCGATATTAAAAACGACGTTTTCAATAAACAAAATAGAAAGTAAAAATTTTGTGTACAACATTATTAAAGTATATTTAATTTTTAATTTTTAATCTAATTTTATGTAATTTTTATAAATCATGAAAACTAAAAAATGTCTTAATAAACTGTTCTTAAGTGGAAAATTAATTAATATTTATGTGGCATTGTTTGCTGATTTATAATATACTATTTTCATTACATTCATATTTTTACAAAGGTATTTCAATAAAAATTTTGATTAAAACATAAATGCTAAATGTTAAATATTTATAAATTGTTATAATACAAGCTTTCAAGCCTATTAAATAAAATAATTTTTACTATTGTTTGTTTAAATTATTTTATTTATAATAAAATTCAATTGTGAGTTAACTTAAAAGATAATTTCTTAAAAATATATTGAAAATTATTAAAATATATTATAGTTTAAAAAAATAAAGCCAAAAAAAGGGACTCGAAGAATTAATACTTTCTTACTAATGTTAATTATGTGAAATGATAAATATTTTGATAAAAAAGATAAAAATTATAAATTAAGTAAATAATAGATATATTTTTATGAATTCCTCACAAGACCTACTTGGTATACTTTTGGTGACAGAAGAATGTTATAGAGTGAAAAGTATAAACAACATAAATTTATCATTTCTGTGAATATTACTGTATATAGGACTATTTTCAATTTCATACTTCGTAACTGATCTTCATTTACGTAAGGAAATTTTATTTATAGTGCAATTTAGCCTCTCCCCTTTACGAAAAATGTTTTGAAAAATACTTTTAATAAAGTGGAATTGTTTTTTCAGAGATAATTGGGTAACTAGAATAAAAAGCGTAAAAATATCTTTATAATGAATATGGAAGTCAATATAGGAATCCAGTTTTTTCCCGATGTGCTTAGTTCGGTTTTTGTGTTATCTATGATACAAACACATTAACATCTATTTTTTGTTTTATCACGGAGAAAACTTAATAACTATAACAATAATAATAATAATAGATTAAAATAATGGTTTGTACATGATTCCGTTTACATAAAATTCAATATAATATTCTTTTTTTTGATGTAAAAGGTTTCACAGAAATTTACTCATATACACCAAAAACTTTCGAGTTAGGACATTAGCTAAGCTTTAGCTTATAAATGTCGGGTCAAAATTGATCTGTATTTATGATTTTTTATATTATTTTATTGTATTATTTTGAAATTTGGTATTTTTCTTGTATATTTAATAATTTATTTAAAATGTTATTTATTTATTTTTTAAGTAATTTTTATATAAAAATCATTTATTTAATTATTAAATTTGGATTCTTGAAAAATTAAAAAATTATAATTGTTTTTTCTAGTATTTTTTATTGCTGATTAGTATTTTATAATATTTTTTCAATATAAATCAGTGTATTAATACCAACTCATGAATAATATTACAGATTTGCCAGAACATTCTATTATATTGCTCTATTATAATTTTATGATAATACCAAATTTTATTGTGTACAGTGCTTAATAGAGTGTGTAAATATACAGGATAAAAATACTCCAATACGATTTATTTTTTACAAATTGGAAGTAAATTGAATAAAACCTAGTTATATCTTTTATATATTAGTAAAAAGATAATTTATCTTTTTTCATTTAAGTAAAACAGATAATGTGTCAATAACATCGACTACAATATATCAGCTGAGGAATCGACAGTCAAGTTATATTTATTGTTATATTAATAAAAGGAATTTTAGAATATTACAAGAAAAGGTGCAATAATATACTCCGGCTAATATATCCTAGGCGATCAAATTTCATTGAGAAGATTTAGTATGTTAATATTAATGGTTTAGTATACTATGATTGAAATAAGTGCAGGGAATGGATGAAGAAAGTTGTGTTTAAATAAAATGAATAATGTAGAACAATTGAGATAATTCTGAGATTGGAAATATATAAATTTTGCTCAATTTACTTATAATGCTTTTGTTGTAAAACTTAAGCTAACTATAAGTCAAGATCAAGAAAACACTTTTAAGAATATTTTATTCAATAAAAGCTTCTGATTAAAGGAAATTTAATTCTTGATTTATTTTCTTTAAAACTAACATGTATCAGGATACAACTGTGAATTTGCAATATATTTTTAGGTATTATGAATTCGAATATTACATCTGTTTTTCAAACAGTTTTATGACGTAGTAACTAATACTTATAAGGAATTTGATGAAGTGCGATGATGGTAGCATGCAACTTATATCAGTTCTCAACTCTTTTCAGACTATTTTCATACTTGGTTTCTCATTTGTGGAGCATAATAAATCTTCATTATATTTTTTGCTGTTTCATTGGTGGAATCAATTCATCTTCAATTTACTACGCTACCAGATTTAGTAAGTATTATATGACCAGCGTTTTGTAATCGACAAATCAGATATTTTTTCTATGAATATATTTTTCAAAATATTCAAAAAATATATATGCATAAGTACTTACTACCAAATTATGAAATAAATGTAATATACATATTTAATCATTTTATGAAAATATGTTTAAAGACAACACTTGTTGTATACCCGTATACCCATATATATATATAATCAATATTGACTGTTAGGATCTTCGACTTCCAGAATCAATTTTATAATTTGACTGACATCGATTAATTTATAAAATTAAATATCATACAAATTATTTTATAAATGAATATACTTATTAATATAATGAAATTATATAAATTTTATGAAATTAATAATAGATATGATATTTATTTTATATTGTAGCTGTTCAAAGAGGGCGGGTTCCACCAACACAACCGAATCTTCCAGGGTTATCAGGACAATTTTCTCTAATAAATGGGGATACAGTTTCATGTTCTAATATAAATGGGCATTCATATTTGTCTTCATATATAAGTTTATTATTAAGAGCAGAACCATATGCAACTTCAAGATACAATCAAGGCATACAATCAAATAATATAATCGGTATTGATAGTATATGTGAACTTGCTGCAAGATTATTATTTTCAGCTGTAGAATGGGCAAGAAATATACCATTTTTTCCTGATTTACAAGTGACCGATCAAGTAGCACTCTTACGATTAGTATGGAGTGAACTATTTGTGTTAAATGCAAGTCAGTGTTCAATGCCGCTTCATGTAGCACCTCTTTTAGCAGCTGCAGGTCTACATGCATCACCAATGGCAGCTGATCGAGTAGTAGCTTTCATGGATCATATTAGAATTTTTCAAGAACAAGTGGAAAAATTAAAAGTCTTACATGTAGATTCAGCAGAATATAGTTGTCTAAAAGCAATCGTTCTATTTACTACAGGTTCGTATTTCTTTTATTTATATTAGAAATTCTTTTCTTTTAATTACATGTAATAATATTATAGAAGTATATTTCAAGAAAAAGATAGGATTTGTAATATATAATATATATTAGAACTATATAAAACAGATTCTATAGTACTACAGACAAATAACATATTCTGTTTTAATAAATAATTGTTTTAATAATTATCTAAATACGTCATATTTAATTTATATCATTTAAAATTTAACAAAATGCAACTTTCGTTTAAATATATCGTGCTAATAATATATTCTAAATAAAAACAAATTATTATACTTGAATAACTAAAAGCCATTTATAATATAATTGTTCGAGCCACTTTCACGATGGGAGTGGTGGATCTTTCTTTCCTCGCAGCCCTTCTATAAAATTAATACACAATGCAGTGATTCTTAACAAGTCGTTAAAATTTGAATACTTCTTTATAAGATCCCACTGATATTCTGGTTCTTGCCAGCAAATAGTACTTGGGGTGCACGAGGTCCTTTGGTTGTGCTGGCCATCTATTCTTATCTTGTATCCATGGTGACCCATGCCACCATAGTTTATGTTCTCTTAAATTCTTACTGGAAATACCCTTGATGCACAATCTGCAGGGTTTAATGAGCCAGGAACATGAAGCCATGTGGCATGAGGAACTAATTCTCGTATTCGACTCACCCCCTTTCCTACATATTCTTCCCATTTCGTTGGGAGACCACTTATCCAGCCTAATGCCACTGTCGAATCTGTCCATAAGTAAATTGCTGCTACATTTAAATTTAATGAAGATTTAATATATTTTACCAATTTTGTTAATAATAATGCTGCTGATAATTCCTTTCTAGGTATTGTTATTTTTTAAATTGGAGCTTCCTTTGTCTTTGAACATACCATTGAAAGCCTTGCAGGATTCTTACATTGAACACTCATGTACACCACTGCTGCCATTGCCAGGTCTGAGGCATCCGGAAAGCCATGTAATTCCACCTTTGAATTACTCCAGGTACTTAGCCATTGTGGAATTGTTATGCTGGGCAATTCATTGAACTCGGCTCTTATTTTACTCCAAGTTTGTCCTAATTTCGTCGACAGTGGCTCATTCCAATGATATTTTTCAGTCCATAGCTCTTGTAGGAACATTTTTGCATTGATCACTACAGGCGATACAAAACCTAAGGAATCAAAAATGCGTGCAGTTTCTGAAAGCATGGATCTTTTGATGAATGACTTTAGATTTATATTAGTTAGTTTTGAGGTAAATTTGAAACAGTCTTCAGATGGTAGCCATCTCAAACCTAAGATGTGGGTTTCGCAGTCATCAAATGATATAAAGAAGCCCTGTTGGTCACTCTCATTCAAAGTGTTAAATACTTCTTGGTCTGTTGCGTGCCATTTTGCTAAAGAAAACCCACCTTCCATACAAAGGCTGCAAATTGCAAAGCTATTTCTTCTAGTTGGTGTGGTTATGACAGGTTATGAGAGGCACAGCTAGGGGGTATTTATCCCCTTCATCCTCGACTAATTGTAGCATTGTCCTCACTGCTAAAAATGGAGCGGCTTTCAAGCCATAAGTAATGGTTTTCAATAAAAATGGCACTCATTACCTTGTTCGTCAACCCAAAGAATTCTCTGCAAGTCCCAATCGTCTTTATGAACCTTTATTTGCCTGTACATCTTTGTGGTATCGGTGGATAATAGGTGTCGGTATTGCGGGATTCAAATCAAAACATCTGGAATGTCAAGATGAAGATTTGCTCCAATATGCATCAGGTCATTGATGGAATAACCAGTTGATGTTTCACAGGACCCATTGAACACAACTCTTAGCTTGGTGACGGCACCATCTCGTTTTACTACACCATGATGTGGCAGGTAATAATATGGATTCTTTACAAATTTTGGGACTCTCTACATGTGGCCAAGTTCTCTGTATTCTCTCATGAACTCTGTGTATAAAGTCTGATAATTGTCGTCTTTGCTGAATCGCTTCAATGTTGTTTTTAGCGATCTTAGTGCGGCGTTATAAGATATGCCAAGCAGTTTTGGAGGAGATTTTAATGGAATTTTAACTACATTCCTCCGTAAGGCGTCACGACGATGTGTATTAACGTAGTGATTCTCGCATTCTTGTTCTTCAGGAGTGTAACATGGTATCTCCATTTTCGATACCTCTTGTTGCTCACAAAATTTCATTAAAATATCCTCCAATGCTTGGTTGCTGGTTAGCACTGATGCATGGTGTGCTACAGCTACGCCCGTACCTTTTATAAAAATTGGACCTATGACTAGCCAGCCAAATCTAGATTCTATTGCCATGGGCATTGTTGCTGAATGTTTTTTAATGTCTTCCTTTATAACCTGCCCTAAGACGTCAGCCCCAAGTATGATATCGATGGGACCTTGGGTTAAAAACTCGGGATTTGCCAACGTCAGATCTTGTAAATGTGGTCAGTCTTGAGGTTCAATTCCTCCTGTAGGTAATACAGTTGCTAAAGTAGATAGTATGTGAGCATTGACTTCAATGGATTCATTAGAATTTAATGATTTTGGAATTATTGACACAATTCCATGAGTTTTTGTTGTTTTTGCTCCACCAATGCCATAATGGAAGAGAGTTGATTTTATGCAAGTTGTTTTGAGTTGGCGAGCTGGACTCTTGGTTATGAATGAGAGTTCAGACCCTGTATCTATAAGGAAGCGTATATATTTTTTGTTATATGGCGTGCTTGCCTCTGCCAGGGCCGTGGCTAAAACAGAATTATAAAATATATTAAATTTTACATTGATGACTGCACCCTTTACCTATTCTGTCGAAGCAGCATTGCTGCTTGTGTTTCCATGCTTATTATTTTTCTCATTATGCAATAAAGTATTGTGTTGCTTTCTACATCACAATATTTAATACAATGTCACAATATTTCTTGAAGTAGCATATACCTGTGTGACATCTTGAACAATTATCACAGATCTTGTTTTTATTTACAAATTCCAATCTTTCATCTACTGACAAATTCTTAAACTTCTTACATAGTTCTATTATACGTGTGTCATTGCAATATTTATAACTATATATTCGTTTTCCTATCTATTTTGTCTGGTAGTCTAGATGCTGTATTCACTGAAGCTTTTTTGTCTTAATGATTTGGGTGAACTGTTTTTTTGCACCCTTTTGTCATAAACTTCATTGTTGATTCGGGCACTTGCATAACCTTCTAAAAACTTAATAATCTGCTCAAAGGTTGGATATTCGTCACTGTTTCCAATGGTTTTTTCCTATTCTTGTTTTTGCTGATGGGTTAACAGTTTGATTAGTATGTGCACTATTATAATTTCCCTGATGTTGTGCGTTCTCTCTTGGAATTCCAGCTTTTTAAACATTTCATTCCCTAGAATTACTAATTCTCTTGCTTCAATGTTTTTTACAGGTTGATAGTATTCGGAAGCTAATGCTATCTCCATATTAGCAGCTATTTGAATTTTTGGTTTGTTATAGTACCTCATCAACAAATTCCATGAAATTTCGAAGGAATCTTCTTCTAAATCTATAAATTTTATTATCCTGAGGGCTTCACCTTCCAATGAACATTTTAGATAATGTAGCTTCTCATTATCAACTAGATCTTCTCTTTTTATTATAATGCTTGAGAAATCTTTTTTGAAACTGCTCCATTTCATATAGTCACCTGTGAATTTTTCAATTACGAATTCTGGTAAACGTAATTGCTTCTTTTTCTCAATTCTGACTTGACCAGTGCCCATATTGATTGTCGGTGTTAGATTGTCCAAAGCAACGGCTATGATATTCTTGTTCTGGTTATAGGTCCTTATTTCTACACTTTGAATATTGTCTGTAGTGTATTGGTGCTTCATTAATTCAGATCCCCAATTTTCTATCAACACTTGATGTTCTCTTTTAAATTCGACATGGAGAACATTGACCTCGTCAAGAGCGTTATTAATGGTTTTTTCTTTATTGTTTGGATTTGGTATTGAAAATTGTTCGCCTAACTCTTTGATCTGAATGAGCCTTGCTTCTTGTGATATCAAGGTATGAAAGAGTAGGAGTGGTAATTGCGTTGCCATGCTCGTGTATGGGTCCAGATCTGATTTAGAGCTAGTTATTATTGCATGGGCAGCGGGTGTCTTTTTTCCTGATATTATTATATCCTGGCACTAGTCAATATTTTTAATTTAGTAAAACAAATAGTCTACAAACACACTCTTCTCTATTAGGTTTTATATAAATTATACGAGAACGTGGTGAGTTTATTTTGAATTTACTGCCAAAAAATGAAGGTCCTCTATGGGGCTGAAATTTACTCACAGCATTTCTAGGTTATGTTGATCTACCTTATCGACCCTCAATCGCTATTGACCTGCTTATCGATTTTAGTTGTTATGCGCACTCTTGTGGCGAGTCCGTGCGGAGCTGCACTGTTAGGCCCATTGCTCGTCAACAGGGACGGACTGATAGCGCTGGCGCGGCTACGCACTGCTATCTCTCTCTCTCTCTCTCCACTCAAGCGTGCGCTTGAGTGCACACTCTAGTCGGCTCGGAACTGATCGTATCGTTCCGTGATCTGCTATCTCTCTCTATCAACTATCCGGCTCGAAGGATCAAATGTTCGGGTAACTTTCCCGATGAAGAGTTCTCCCCAAGATGGCAGGGTAGAAAGAAACGAAGACACGGGGAGTCGAATGTAATGCTGTGAATTGATATTTTATTGAAAATCAAATAGAAATTTTCTTTACACAATTTT
>JAPYYT010001344.1:0-46110 GCA_030522565.1 Ceratosolen corneri
AATGCGCAGACCCTCGCGATCGATATATGCACATACACACACGCGCGCGCGCGCCTAGATGGCGATATGATTTACGGGTGTTTGCTCGCCGGGAGATGGCGGTGCGGTGCGGGGGGAGCGGGGGACGTAGTGGGTTGGGGGTGGGGGGATTAATTTTCCGTGCAGGCGCGCGTGACTACGTAAACAATTCGTGCAAATAGTGCCGTTGCTTTTTATTCGGTGCACTCTCCTCCTCTGCGGGTTTCGCTCGCGCCAACTTTCTGCCAATATTTGAGCGCTCTGTCAAGTGCGAGGCTTTTTCAAGGTGATGGCTGATTAGATGGGCAGGGTGGTTGGCGATTATGGGTGTGGGGCCGCGGTGGCGATTGCGCACTCGCGGAGAGTGAAAGTTCGTCGGTCGGGGCATCCGAATCGTTGGCTTGGCGCGATTGATTATTTATTGGCGGATATCGTAATGAAGCGCTGGGACGCGCAGGTTGAATTATCACCTCGGCGAGATAAAAGTTGGCACATGGATAATCATTGGAATGGCTTTTCCAACTTAAATTTCATTCCGATCGAGTGCACTCGCCCAACTTCTTTATCGGTTAAGTGGAGACGGGAGATAAATCTTTATAATGTAAATTTCCGAGGAGCTGAGCATTTGGTGGGTGGGAGGGGGGCAGCAGCGGGCTCGCGCATAATTTTCCGGGATTTCGAATGGAGCGAGGCTTCTTTAATAATTATATTAGCTTGGCTCGAGGAATAATATTGCTAGTTTGTGTCAAGTGGTCTGATTGGGAGACGGTGGGTGTTCCTAAATAATGAGTGGGAGCCTAAATAAAGGTTTAGGTAAAAAGGTAAAGCGATGCAAAGTTACGAGGGTATGTGATCGTGAGACCAAAGTGCAAATAATTTGCCGACTCTCTCACTTGGCGAGTTTATAATTTTAATGCAAAGGCTAATAAGCTGTTTGGCATTTTGAGAATATTAATATATTCAAGAATGTCAAATTGCTATAATAGAAGATTATAATATTGCTGGTGCCATTGGCGTATCATGTAGCCTGAGAAAATATTTCTTCTTATCAAGAATAATACTCCAAGTATTTTTGGGGCAAATTGATGACAACATTTATATTAAACTGTTTTCCATAATATTTTTAAATAGTTCATTTCGGCATTCCGCTGGAATACGAGATAATGGATTTATCGCCTCATTGCCAATCAAATTTAATGGCATTAAACTTAAAGGAAATAAGGTTTTTCAACATTTTTTTTGCTCTCGCCAAACGTCAATTATAGACGTTATGTCAGTGGCATTACAATATTTCCGTTTAAAGATAAAATGAAAAATGAAAATCTACATTTGCACGCGCGCGTGTGTATATGCGCCTTGTTTTTTTCCCCCTCTTTTTTCCTCTTTTTTCCTCTTTTTTTTGTTGCGTGCCACTATAAAAACGATACCAGTTCGACTTGTTTTTTTCTTTCCTCCTCCTTTTCTTTAATTCTCGTTCTTTTGCCTTTTCATTATGTAAGTAGACATGCACGCGCAATTGAGCGCGCTTCGAATTCAAATAAAACATACTCGAGTGATTTTTTTTTTTTTCTCGTTCGTTTGCTTTTTCTCTATCTCGTTGGATCTTAGACAGTGTTGGATTTGCAATTTCGATCGCGTTGAACGAAACTGTTACACGGCTATACGTGACTTTGTTTTCAATCAAAAAAATTTAGTCTGAATCATTGCTCCATTATTTAACTCGCATTCGCGTGGCTATTATTTCGAATTTCACTGTCGCCCGATGCCTTAAAATCTATAATTTTAGAACAATGCATTCTTTTTTGTGGACGAAAAGGTTGATGTGCAAATGTCGTAAACTGTTGATGTGGCGTCGTTAAAGTTACGAGTATGCAACCGGATATTTAAAATGGATCGATTTTATGACAAGTGGGATATATTTACATGGACGTGGAGCGTCAAAAGTCGTCTAGTGTGCTTTGTTGTGATTGCGGAACAAGCAATTTGAGATCGAAGATCTCGGTTGAATGTAAGTTGAAGGCTAATAGGAGGCTAATAAGGTGAGTTTGAGGGAAAAGGTGGATGCACACATCTACCAATTGAAATTAATTGTATCACTGCTTATAAAATGCTTATAAAATGCTTATAAAATGGCATTGTTAATAATAATAATTCTTAGCAATTAGTTAATATTCGAATTTCTGATTCTTCACAATAGCAAAGCTCCTTAAGCACTTGCATTATGATGAGTAACTATTTTTATTCTACATATTATTCTTGTCTGTTGGTTACGTCGGGAGATTATTGGATGTACTTGGTGTGTCAGTCGGTTTAATCCTCGAGTTTAAACACTTTACGCCGACGGAATAATTCTCCAAGGTGATTTAATATTTTATAACATTTTTAGCTCAAACAGTCTCGCGTGAGAAGTATTAATTAGCATAAATTATGTTAAATTTCAAATTGCACCGAGTATTGAAATATAAAATACCGCGATTGCATTATCTAATTTTATAAGGCTATCAAATGCGCATTGATTGCGCATGTTTGGCGTGATTTTCACTTTTCCAACGGCTCCGATGTTTCTAATACCAAAGCGCAGAATGCCCACGTAATATCTCCAATAAATAACTATTGTTTTGCTAAATTTTTTTCTCCTTCCGTATGCTTAAACATTGGCTGGATTGAGCTATCAATCAATTGGAATCGCTTGAAATATTTGAGAAAAAGGCAAAGAGTGCAGATTCATCAGTGCCCCGCTTATTCTTACATCAGCCGAGTGTATTTATTTCCAAGCGAGCAAGCATCGTTTAATTATTTGCGCCTCTGTCACTGTCATCAAAGAAAAAACGATCCAATGGAAATAGCCGTGTGTGCGCGCGCGCGCGTGTGTCTCGCTACATTTACAAATAATCGACGAGGACTTTAAAGTTTTTGGTAAGTTTGTTGACGTCAGATGCGCAAGGAGGAGGAGGGGGGAATTAAAAATAGAACTCGGGTGAGTAAAGCGCGAAATTCTTAATTTACGAGTGCTTCGTCGCATTACTGGGCGATAAGTATTTTTTCTTGTCTTTGATTTCCCTCCGCTACTTTATATTGATAAAGTGTGGCTTCATTATAGAGTTGGAAAGAATCTTAAATATTCCACTGAGGTTTAGTGATGCGCATTTAATGTTTAATGAGTAATCTCGAGCATTGAATTAGAACGTTTAAAAAAAATTATGTTGAAATGATTAGCGTTATGTACAATTCTCATGTAATTAGTCGGCCAGCTGATATTGAAGAACGTCTCTGTAAATTTTCTCGTTTAATTTCAAGAGAAATATATATATATATATACGAGACAGGAGCTGTTATTTACAATGAAAAAAAAAAAAGAAAAGAAAATTTTCCACGTTTAATGAGATGCTAAAGCAGCCCAATAGATTTAAAGAGTAAACAACTCCAAATGCTTCCTTTAGAGTACAATTTGCTCTAATTTGTTTTTTTTAACCACCGACCCCTCCTCCCCACCACCAAATTAATCCGGAATAAAAAATATTTTGAAGGAATAGTTTCACTCGTTGCACGAACACTCGGGCAAAAAGTACGAGCAAGAGTAAATATTTGGCTGCGGCAGATAAATGCACGCATAACAAGATAAATAAAATAATACGAATTCCCAAGGGAAAAAGCAGAGAGTGAATTAAGCTAGAGAGAGCCGAAGAGTTTCACAAATTATCAATGCTTTTATTTTATAGAGCGTAATAATAAAACTCGGCTACGAGATAAAGAAGCAGCAGTATTACTATGAATTGAAGTTGCTGATGTTTATTTTCTCGGCTGGTTGACGAGAAAGCGATGCGGGAGACGTCTTTTCAAAATAGATGCATTTCGTCGTGGGAGCGTGTTAAGATTTTCTTGAAGTGTTTATAGTCGTTAGCGGCGGGAAAATGAATTGGCCGAAAAACATTCGGCTACATTATTTTATCGGGCAATTTAAACGTCGAGATAATTAAATGCTGAGCGTATTTTTAGACACGGCGCGCATACATATACACATATACACATATGTGCGCGTGCGCGTGTGTGTGCGTCGTGCGCGGATAGATAATAAGGAAATTTATAAAGATACAATTGCGAGATTGAAATTTATAGAATGTAAGTAGAGTGCGATGCGGAATTAATTAAAGAGGCGGGAAAAATTCTTTATTTTTTTTTCACGTCTGTTTATTGTGATTGTTGTTATTGTTATTTTGAATGAAATGCGTAGTCTTTGATAAGCGAGCGAAGGAATGTAATCTTTGCTTGTATTGTCAATTTTGAAGAGTAAAATATCGTTATCACTGCTCGCTTCCATTTGCCTCTCCACTCAACCAAATCCCTTATCGCCAACATTACACTACAAATTTCCTATTTTCACGGAAAATATTCCACCGACCAACATTATAATCGAGCGGCTCCCACCTCCCACCCTACAATTATCCTCGCACTCATTAGAATCGGCAGTGCGTCTTTTGTTAAACGCAGCAGTCGGAAGACACAATATAATAAATCGCCAGCATATAATAAAAGGAGAAACTGTCGATTGGCGTCGGAAGCGAATGGCGTCGTCGAGCTGGTCACCTAATCGCACGCTAATGAAAGACTCGTAATCTCGGCGATTCCACGAAAGCCTCATAACAAGAAGCTCAGCCGGATAATCGGCCTCGTTCCGCACCCATTAAATATTTCCACACATATTTCGGGACATTTTTTCCGTGGCGCGTTCGCTTTCTAAGAGGCGCGGGGCGGGAGGAAGAAAGAACCGCGTCTGGTGCACACGTGCGAGAAACGTGCTGGACTTTTTTCTCTCTCTCTCCCCCCGCGTTTCTCCTTCAGACTCGAATAATCTGCACGGGGGGACCCTTTCGCGAGGCGGCCGGAAAAAGGCAAAAAAAGTGTAACTGGATTTGCACGCGGCTGAGAAATAAAGTCACTACGGGTGATGTGCAGCATAAATTCTGCACGTTACGAGAGTTTTAATTTGCTTTTACCGTAACGCGATAACGGTTAGTTTTTCATTATTCCCGGACCGAATCGAGGCTCCTCGTTGGAGCGATAAACGTATAGTCGCGAATTTCAGCCTCGCGAAGATGTTACACTCGCAAGGCACTCGCGGACACTCCGCCTTTTTATTCCTTTAATAACTGTGACGGTAAACGTCGGAGCGACGGTGGATGGATTTAATTGCGGCCTCTTGGGAATTGTCGCTACTCCTCGGGAGGACCGCGTCGTCGTCGGGGATAAACGAGGCGCGATAATGTTTATTTGTCACGCGCGCTTTTTCCAATAAAGCACTCGGTTATTGCAAGTGTCAATAATATTGGCTGCCAAAGGCAATTTCGTTGGCCGGCCCGCTCCGCCGCCATCATTATTAATGCCTGCCGAGGCTAAATTTAGCTCCTCGCGCGCCTCGATCCTCAATTCCATTACATTAATCTGCGGCTTACATCTCCCATTCCCACTTGACAACATATCCCGTACATTTATTTAGGCTCCTATGTACTTTACGGACAATGAATAGCACATTAGACGCTATGTGCTTGTTGCCAGTGGTTTATTGGCCGCGCGTAGCGTGCTCCGACAATTTTTACATTCCCGTTCCATATTGTACGTGTGAGCGGCCGCCGAAGGAGTAAGTGTGCTTTAATAAGGTTAACCATTATACGGGCAATAAGTATTTATAGGCGCGAGGATGGGGTTAAGGTGAATGTGTAAAATTTCAAGCTCGAGCACGTGGTGCAAATGGCTTTACGAATTGTACGGCAATTAACGGCTCGCCATGAAATTTGCCGGCAAAGTTGGTCTCGGACGGATTATTAAGCGCTTATATAAGGACACACCATTGTCCAAAGTCCCGAATTATTTATTAAACATTATTCGCCTCGGTTCAATATCATGATTGTGATAATAGATTCAGTGGACTCGGGTTAATGGAGGAGCAGAGCGCGTCGTCGAAATACAACGTGAGCGGATATTATTGAAAGCTGGGGCGAAGGGGAAGGGGAGGTCAGGTGCGAGGCACGGAAATAAAAAGGCGGCCGAGCTAAGCCAGAGTCGTAAACGACATTTCGCCACCAAGTGGATGACATAAATTTGACGGGCGAAGCGATCCCTGCCTCGCTCGACATGGCCACTACTACGAGCGAGGAAGCGATGCTCCCGAGACATTCTCGAGCAAACGCGTCCGCGCTTCTGCCAATTGCAATTTTGACGTCGCCCCGGCGCTTTATTTTCGCCCGCGAAACCAACCAACCAGCCAACGGAAATGTGCCCCGCAGGCCAAATGAAATATCATCTAATCGCGCTGTTCGTTGCCCTTGTTTGAATTATTAACGAGGCTGGCGTTTCTCGTCCTCGGTTATTAATACGGAGACGCGCCTCAAAAACAATCGCATCCGATTAATATTTGAATGCCGATTTACTTTTGCAACTAAACCACTGGCTTATCTCGCGCTTGCGAGGAGCAACGCGCTGCCTAACGTGGGCCGCCTCCCGATAAGGGTTTTCCTTCAAAACCCCCCCTCCACCCCACCCCCACTCCCGCCACTTCATCTGACCGAGCTGAGCTGCTGCTGCTTCTATCGCTTCTGATAAAACGCGGAATGCGTGCGCCTCTAATCACCGACGCTCGTTCATTCGACTCGATCGCACATTGTCGTACTTCCGCACCTAGCACGCGCGCCTCTAATCTCCAGCTCTTAAGAACATTGTGTACCTGGCGACGAATGACACGTTCTTCGCCTTGCAATAATCGCAATACAGTCATCGGGGCGATAATAATGATTTAGTGGCCGGCTCTCGTTTTGAAAATTAGCTCGAAAAGGCCGATCGAACGATCGCATGCTCGGCAAACTCGAGCGGACAATTCTCACTTGGGCCACGGCGCACAACATTATCGCCACATTCAATGGCATCGGCGCCACACACTCCATTTTCGCCTCCGGGGGCAACAAGTTTTCCCGGGAGCGGCCGCTCGGACGCGGCCCGTGGAAGGAAATAATTACCCTCGTGCCCGTCCACCCCCGGTGGGAAGCAGCCGCTGATTTACGCGCCTCGCTTCTTTATCCATAACGGATGGCGCTCGCGCATTAGAATGTCCCTATTAATCGAGGGAGAGAGCGCGCCTCGGCTATTTCCAGTGGATCGGTGTCGGTGGTGGGCGCACGCCAAGGGCTCGAGGTGGAAGGACGGGGGTGGAATGGGGGCGAATGGGGGAGGGAGGCAAGGACTCGAGGACGGGACGGCGGGCGATAAATTCTTGCCGCGTTCTCGGGCTAAAGGGACGTCGAGGTGGCGGAGAAGGCGAAAGGTCGCGTGGCTCTCCCACCCTCTCACCCTCGGGCTCCATTTCGCTTGGCCGTTTATTAATTCATGTTGCGGGCGGTGCGAGCGGGTGACGCAATTATGCACGCCCGTACGTAGCGGCTGGGACGGCGCCAATGTTGGTTAAAGGTTGATGCGCGCACGAAGATGAGCGCAATTCGGTTAGGAATGCGCGGGCCTTGAATTGGGATTGCAATTAAGATGAAGAAATAGGAAAGAGCGCGGGAGGCGCACTGCCGGGAGAATCTTTTATGGGTCGGAGGGAGGTTTGTAGTAGGAAGTCGCGGAGCCAGGAATCCGCAGTGCGCTTTAATAATTGCGGCGGTCGAGCGTAACGATGAGAAAGGAAAATCGCGAGCAGTTGAGCCGTCGATTTGAGAATATCGAGTTTCGTGGCCGGAATTTCAGCGCTCAGCCAGGTTAGATTCTCCCCGCGAAACTATTTGCCCGACAGAGCAGGATGGAAGAGAGCCGCCCAGATATCCGTCGAGAATCACTTGAATCTCGGCGAGCGAGGGAAGGAGGTTGGTGGGGGTGGGTAGGTAGGTAGATATAGGCGCTGGAGGGGCTGATCGATTGCGTCGAGGCAGAAGAGAGAAAGAAGCAAGGCAATTAAGAGGAGGAGCTGGAGCAAAGGTAATCCAGGGCGGCTGTCGAGCGGTGGCTTTACAAGCGATTAGGACTCGCGTACGTAATAATTGGCGAGTCACCACGTGATTAGCATAGAGCGATCCTTTGGCAAGCGCTGTCCGCCGATAAAAGCGAGCGCGGCTTTCCACATGCCAGGCCATATCGTGTCAAGGTTTCCACGCTCCGATGCGGGTCCATCGCTTTTCTTTGACTGCTCTTCCCCCGCCTTCCCTCCTCCTCCCCCTCGTCGCCTCCCCACCCCGCCCGCCCGCAACCGCGCGCGCACCTTGTCGCACTTTCTCGGCGTGATCGTGGGCGCTTGTCGATGAGGCTGCTGCTTCTTGATCTAACGCGATGGGTGGATCGCGTGACAAATCGCGGCCAGAGATTGCGGTCTAGGAAGTCGGGCTGTCGAAGATGTCGCCCGGTAATAATGCACTTTGCCACTTGTCGTGGGACGAGCTGGGAAATGGAATATTACAAGTCGGAGAAGTGGTGGAGAAGGAGGAGAGGTAAGAAAAGTGTCGGCTCTGCATTGAACTCGAAACTCTCGAAAGCGGCGTGTTTTCATTGTTGTGTGCTACGCCGTTTCCCATCAGCCGCGAGCTTCCTAGTCGATTTCAAATTCTGCATATTCTATTGTGATGTTTCATAACTGTTTCTCTCATTTAAATATGGAGTTAGTGCGGATCTAGATGCACCAAGTATTGCGAGGCGAAGAGAAGCGAAGGAGACGGCAATGGAGAATTGAAAGATAAATGAAGAAAAAGGAGGAGAAAAAGGATGGAAAGAGAGAAGTGGCGGTGAAGTGTTTCCGCAAAGAATGCCACACGTAATGGCTAAATTAATTTTTCATTCGCTGCTGCTGGTGAGGCTGGCCTAAGCGCACCTCCGATACACCGCCCCTGGCTTTAAACGCTCTTGCGCCTCGGAATTTAAATAAAACTCGGACGCGCTTTCATAACTTGGCAAGCGCCGCTCGCTCTTATAAAGCTACGATCTCCCAAGTTCGCCTGATTCACGGCACGAAAGCACAAATCATCAGGACTGCATTAAATAACGGCTCCATGGGAGTGCTGGAGAGGCTGTCAAGAGCGTCGAATTATCCGATACATTTCATCCCGAATGGCTCGCAACTTTCCACCTTTCTCCCGGCACTTTATCTGGCACGAATGATCCTACGAATGAAACTCGCAGGAAAACGCCGCGCTTCCCACCACTTGTAAAATTCACCAAACAGCCCATGAATTCGCATAAACGGCCACTTTACGTACCGAAATCACGTCCTCGATCTTCTCGATACGCGCCGGCGGGGGAATTAGGTGGGTGGGGGGTGGGGGGAGGCGCTCTTTAGCGAATACACGCCAAGTGGAAATTAAAGGTGCGCAAAGTGGCAAAGAGGAGAGGGAGAATTGGTAATCGACGGGTCGTAAATATGCCGAGGGAGACGCGGGACTCGGCTGATAGCGAGAAATAATAGCTCAATTGACAAAGTGTTGAACTTTAATCTGAAACGCTCCCCGTCAAATTCCATCGGCCTCGAGTTCGTCCACCTCCCTTATCACTCGCGCGGCCAACTATCAATTCGTTATCGTCATTGTCTTTCACACGTGTTTCAGTGGGAGCGCTCACGCAGCCCAACCTCTTTTGTCGGTGAGCGGAGCCGCCGAGCTTTCGCATCCTCGAGCCGCTTGCTTTCGCTTCTCCAGCCTCGACTCTCCCCCGTCTCGCTCCAGCGGAAT
This sequence comes from Ceratosolen corneri, assembly GCA_030522565.1. Taxonomy (NCBI): domain Eukaryota; kingdom Metazoa; phylum Arthropoda; class Insecta; order Hymenoptera; family Agaonidae; genus Ceratosolen; species Ceratosolen corneri. The sequence continues at coordinate 9,717 of JAPYYT010001344.1, forward strand.
GCAATTATCTGCGCGTTGCGTAAGCCTGACCATTATCGGTTAACTATGAATTACATCGTTAAAGTGCGCGCGCGCGCGCGGGCGCTAAAGCCTTTCCGCTCGCTGTTGCGAAAGAACGGAATCGACCATGTGTTGGTGCGCGCGCGCAATTATCCCCGGGTAAGGAAAGAAGCAGAGGTCGGCGGCGGCAGCCGAGTAGGAGGGAGGAGGGAGCAGGAGGAGTAGGAGGAGGGAGTAGGAATAGGAAGGAGTAGGAGGGAGGAGGTGTGACGTCTAGCCGATTGGGATTCAATGAGAGATTGTTTAGTTTTCGCCGTGTCGCGGAAGTTGCTTCGGTCGGATTTAATTTCCGTCCCGAAGGTGGCCTGTTATTATGGCATTGCCTCAGCCAATCGATAAATGATCTTATTTGCGTGGAGCTAATAATGCTCGATAGCCAATATGGATTGCGTGTCAAAAGATGAGAATTCCATTTGCCCTCGTTGGGAATGGGCGCGTGCGCGAGCAACAAACTTTTCTGCTTGAAATAAAAGTGCGGCGAGGCCCGCTTGATCCAAACATAAATAACACGTTGTAATTTTTAATAAACTTTTTATTTTTACAATGCGCAATCTCGCTCTCGGGCGCTTTAAAATCTCCCAAGTATAAATAGCCATTGTTACATACACGGGGACGATAATTTATTGATTTGGGCAGTAATTTATTTAATTTCCTCGAATATTATCCTATTCATAATGCGGATAATTTAGTACATCGTCGGTTAAGAGATTGACTGACGGCTTTACTGGTGATTCATTTTTTTTTCCTTCGTTTAATTAGAAGCTGTAAAAGTTTTTTCTTCTTTATCCGCGCTATTAGCGAGTCCGAAAACTGTTAATATCAACGCTGAATTATGTTATTGTATTTATAGTTAATTGCGATCTATAGGCTATAAATATCGTCGGCCAGTCATTACATAATTATGCTTAAGGGATATCGATTGTGCCTGCGAGTGATTAGCTATTTATTAGTTATTACGTGAATTTGCCGTGGTTAATGAAACGTTTCGACATTTTTTTTCTCCCTCTCGGCCGCGCTCGTATTGATTCGACGTCGTTGCGTGCCAATTAGAGAAACAATGTATACATTTATTTGATAAAGTAATTGCAACGAGTAGCGTGACGAATGGAAATGGGACTGCTCGTGAAAAAGGCACGAAAAAGTTTGCATTAAAAAGAATTCCGATGTGTGTGTGTGTGTTAAAGTGGCAGGAAAATATTTGAAAATTAAGTGAAAATTATGTATGCGCGAGCAGAAGCCAATCAGTGCTTATCAATTGGATAGTTAATAAAATAATTTGTTGCCAACGAAGAGAGGAGATTTATGTGGAAAGTGGCCATTTGAATATTAAAAGGCTTACGAAGGCTATAAATTTCGAGCATTTTTCCAACATTATATAAATATAAAAATAAAGGGTATTTGAAAAGTTCTCGGCAACTTTAATACTCAATTAGTTCACGTATATATGATAGTTTAAATTGCTTTTCTTGCTTCTCGCGAGCTCAACGGCTTCTCCTCCAAGCCAATAAGACAAGTCACATATCAATTATTCGGCACTTATTACCAAAGTTTTTTACCAATCTCCACGAGTGGAACTGGGTTACTTACGAAATGGCATTATTTTACAGCTAATAAATTTGCGAATTAATAAAGCGAATAATACAGAAATCAAGCCTCACGATAATTTACACCTCGGGCACTCGGCCGAGCCCAACCAACAGCCATACGAGAGGGCCCAAGCAATCATTGAAAAAAGAGTGTCCAATTGTCCCGATTGTTTACAATTTATAAAGGATATGGGAGGAGGAGGAGGTGGAGGTGGAGGAGGTGGAGGAGGTGGAGGAGGTAGAAGAGAAGTAGTAAAAGAGAAATAAAAGAGAAACGAAAAAGTACACTCGTGCGCTAAAACTCGAAGCGATAAATAATACAGGAAGAATGAAAACAAAGCCACACGAGAGAGACAGAGAGAACGAAAAGATAATGCAGTTCTTTCAGATCTTGTCCTTTCGCTCGATTAAAGCCGAGCTCGTGAATCAGCGGGTGACAGTATTCTCAAGGTCCGTGTGCATTTGTCCGCCTCGCCCGCCTCACCCCCTCCCCCGCTCCCCCTCTCACCGCCTCTATCTGCGTCTCGGTCGCTGGCTCGCTCGCTCGCGGAAATAGATAATGGGGGAAATTAATGTATCGTCTTGGGAATGCGAATATGAGACGCTCGTCGTGGGCGCAACAACAACGTGACGGGATTTATAACGTTCGAGGAGCTCGGCTCTATTTAAGGATATTATGCAATATCAGCAGGATGCAAGGAATGGCTCGTGTTCCCTACCCGTCGCATGACTGACGCACTTGGGTTTCGGGCCGCGGTCACGGACGTCGTCGGCGAGGACTCGATTTATCGGAGCTCTTAAATTCTATTCTAATCTCAATAATCGATGCAACTGCGCTTCACCACTACTTTGTATTTGCAGGCATTGGTGATATTTATAAGATGACGACGGCGGCTTTATGCGCCTCACATATTTAACGAGGGAGGTGGGAGGGTGGGGCAAGGAGGAGAGTAGCGCGTCGCATTTATTGGTAATGGTCGTAATTTTTTGTCGCAAGGATATTTATTGAAATGGCACGTTGGGTGCCTGGGTGTGTGCGTGTGCGTGTGTGCGTGTGTGTGCGCGTGCGCGTCGACGAGCGACTGCTAATTATGGGAAATGCAATTCTCTGCGCCACGACTTCCCGAGTCTTTTGTTTGAATAATACTTTAATGGCGTACTCTTTGCGGAATTCATGTTTTATTAAATATATAATTTGCCGCGGAGAAAGCAAGCAAAGAGGCCAAATTATTAATAACCCCCGGGCATTAATCTATTAATCTATATTAATAATCTATATTAATGCGGGAGCGCTGAATTTTCCGAGCCCTCGATTTCTCGTATTTAATTAACTAATTAAATAATTTGTTAATAAGTGGATTATATTACGGGGCCTATTTCTCTCTCTCTCTCTGCCTAATGGCAATGGTGGCCGGCGAAAGCATCTTTACTTTTGCAATCGTATTATGGGTTTTGAGTGGTAAAGCCAGAGGGACGACGCTCGTCGCCTACGACCAGAAGTGGCCTCCATTCTGTTTGTCAAATTAGAAAAACATGAGGCGTCCTTATCGATTGGGCTGCAAACTTTAGCAGCGCACCGAGTTATACCCATCACCACCACCACCACCACCACCTATCCTATCCTATCCACTATTATCAAGAGAACTAAATAATAAGCAAAGTTCCATGTGGCTCTCGTGTATATACTCGTCTACCCTGCCTAATAATAATTCAGCAGCGCCGAGTCAGCAAAAGGCCAAAAGGAACAAGAGTAAGCGCAAAAAAAGTCCCGGACTTATCTTAATAAGCAATTAAGATCTCCGATTTTCCAGGCAGCCACGAAAGTAATCGATGCCCCGGCGAAAGTTTAACGACCTTGTAGCTCCGCAGAGAAGTTTCTCCTCCGCGAGTAGAGGACGTGGGACTGGGTGGGACGCGGGGAGGTGTGGCCGAGGATTTCCGGGCTCTCGCTTAGAATGCGCCGAGTAATCGTAGTTTTACGCACTTTGCAAGAGCTCCGAGGCCCCAATAATGGAGTTATTGGTCATGGGGTCTATTATTGAATGGGAGCGTTAAAGGTTATCGGTTGCGCCCAAGTTCGTGCTTATTTATAAAAATTGTCGGCCGCCTTTAATGGCCAATAATCAGCAAAAGTTTTATGGAATTGAAGGCTAATTGAAATGGCCAAGGCAAGAGTGCTCTTGTCGTGCAGCTCGAAAATTGTTCAAAAGAGCATCGATATTAATTAGCTTTTTATGTAATGTCCGTTTGGTCTTGGCTGGCAATGCAAACTGGTGCGCAATTAATCGCACAAGTGCATAATAATAATGTAATATAAATTAGTGTAGAGGAGGCACGAGTTATGGCGGCCGTTGTGGCGTAGAAAAAATTCTCACAATGAACGTAAAATCGGGCCGCATTAAACTACCGCACTTGAGATTACGAGCTTCGGGGAAAAAGACGGTGAAAGGGTAAGTTGAACAAGGCGAATTGTGTTGATGGCGACGCGTATTTGTATCGATTGAAATGCTGAATGCACGCCGATATAAAAATAAATACGGGAGAAATTATTGAAGGCATTCATTGACGGCACTCGATAATTATTATGAGCATTCGACTTACCGCGTTCTCGTTACAAAAATGTATAATGAGAGTTGAGTTTATTGCGTTGACGGCGCGTAAACGAAACATTACACTTCACGGCATTCGTATGTTTATAAATATGGATGTGAAGGTGTTTCAGCAATCTGGTTTACCAATTGAATAAAATATCTGCTTATAAAAACAAACGTAATCCTTGTTCTGCTCTATTCGACGCTACACATTGAGAACTTAAAGGCTAGATTTTTATTTATATGGAAAAATGCAAATTCACATTACTTATTCATGCACTGTTTAAAGCGAATTAGCACTTTTCTTTATTTCGCCTCCTTGCAGACGACGCTTTATCTCTTTCTGAGCATTCTGATGGAAACTTTTATAAAACGGATAAATACTGGCGTGGAGTGCATTGCAGTTTATGAAAACCTTTTTGCCTTTTCCGGCTGTTCGCCGTGCAACCACTTGGCAATCTTGGAATAAAATAGGTGAAACCGAGATTCAATATTATTACTACATCGTTACAAGGATTAAGTAATGCAATTCTTTCCGTTTGCTCATTGGAGCAATGGAAGCAAATCGAATCGCTTTCTCAAGTGGGAGAAATTTTGACGAAATACGGCGGATTACGAAGGAGAGAGGTGGCGTGACGAAAAAAGTAAAATCGATAGATAGACGAAAATGTTGAATGTTGAAATGTGTCGAGCGACTACGACATTTGAGAATTTGCAATCGTCGGAGCGTCGGTCGAGGGTGGCCGTACAATAAAGGGATTTAAATTGCTTTCGGTCAATTCGTCGCTCATAATCTGGAGATTCATCGATGGAAAATCGTAGCAACTTTCAAATCTTGTCAACTCTCGTCTAATGGCATGAAAAAAAAAAAAAAAGATCAATTCAAATTCCCATTAGCATTCAAACTCGTGCCTAATCCGTAAACGCGAATGTTAATTACGAAATGTCTACACATATATATATTGTAAGTTATAAATTGTCCACAAGTACGTGAAATGTAAATGCCGTTTATTAATTGCTATGCCGTATTATTATTTTTATGTCGGTGCGCCTATACCGACTATCCTATTTCTAGCCCAAGATAAGCTTTCCAATGAAGCAAAAAGCAAGACAACAAGAGTTGGTAGCTGCACATTGCAAATCAGCATAATCAAATGAATTATAACGAAACAGTTTAAATGCAATTATCTATTAGATTGGTTTGGGAAATTTTACAAGACTCCGATGCCACTTGGCGTTATTATTATTAGCCTCGATATCTAAATGTCCCGACGTGCTTCAAGCATTTGATTCATTCAATCCAAATAAAGTACCAACTTACTTTACAATATAATCGGATCGGGAATTGATTATTAAAATTCACCTCGTTATAAAATGGCTTATTTATAATGTTAAGCCTCACATTGAGATTGAATTTCGCCACATATTTATCGAAAGTGTATGAATTTCAAGTAGATATGGTAAAAGTCGGATCGCGCGCGAAATAAATAAGCGCTTATGGCCTATAAAGATACACATCATTCGATCCACACGCGGCGCGATAACAAAATAGAAATCACTATTACAAACGCCACGCACGCGCGCGCGCGCGCGCATCCCCCGTTTTCTTTTTAACAAATACGATGATTAATTCGCCACCCCCACCCACATTTCTACAAACGTCCAAAAGCCCAACTCGGCAATGCCTGCAATATCCAAAGCCCAAGCTCTTACAGCCAAACACAACTCCATTCTCATTTCTTATCAGACAGCCGAATCCTCCTTAACCCCGCTCAAATAACACCCTCGAACATCCTTAAAAAGAGCTTTGGCGGGGGGGAGAGGTCAACTCGGGCGACGGCTGCCCCCGATCTCTCGAGCATCGGTATATCGGGAAAGCAACACGAGATTCCAATTGGCCCGCGTCTATTATCAAGCTGTAATACTTTACTGGCCGGGGGTTATGGCGGGGAGAGCGCAGCCGCGGATTAACTCGGCTCACGAGGTTTCGCTTGCTCACTTGCTCAGCGAGGAGCGTTAGCGAGTTATTTCGCTGGCCGCGCCGAATGTATAATCTAGTGGGCATATAAACTACGGGAACAATTGTTTACGATAGTGCGTCCGGGGTGGGGTTGGGGAAGGGAAGGGAGGGGAAGGGGGCAGGTAGTTTCGTGCCGATAGAGTACGTCGTGTTTCATCATTCTTTCGGGCTTTTCATTACACGATCAAATGTTTTATGAAGTTTCGACCTCTTTTGTCGAGGACTTATGGTTGTTTAAAATTTTATCATTCTAATAATTCATGGGCGAGCTCGCTGCTCGAAGTAATGGGAGCTCGGGTATTTGTAAAAAGAGTTGCTTTTGCAAAACCGAAGGCCACACGTTGTAAGACACAGCTAAGCGCAATGCTTTTCTTCTCTTTCTTCTTCTCTTTCTTTATAAGTTTTCGCCTATTGGCGCTATTGCGCTTTATTGGCGATTCGCGATTGGTGATTGGGGCGTGGGGAAATGTGTTCTCGAGCGTAGATGGAAATTAATTGAAATTTCCGATGCTTATATTTGACGTGGGATTCGATTTTTAAATTATGATTTTGTTAAATTGAATTTTCATATAATTTCGCCTCCCATGTTACTCGACAGGCCGAGGATATTGATAATATGTTGCGATATATTATGTAGCAGTAAATTTTTATTCGCTAAACGAACGCCAGCCTCCTATGCTTATGCACGTGAAATTAATGCAAATTTATCGTCCAGCGAAATGACACTGCGAATGATTTTGCCTGCCCGGCGCTTTTTCATTTTCAAGCATAAAAAGCCACTCTTTCCTTCCAAATTAATTTCAATCGAAATTAGCCATATACATATATATAAACGAGAGAGAGAGAGGGCATGCACGCTCCGTGCATACAATAAATTACTGACGGCCATTCTTTTTTCTACCCTCAACAATTACCAAAAATCATAATTGCCTTTCAAAGCATTTCACCCAGGCTCATTGTTGTTCTTTGTTTCTTTGGCAAATTTTCTCCTTTAGTTTGCTGTAAATAGCAGCGTCGACATTCTCATTTTTATTTATTTGAGAGTATACTCGGCGCTGTACACGCTCGGAATATTGAAATACGATCCGAGTCATGCGTTGATAAAGCCAATAGATTTAACATTCTCGTACAAGGTTATGAATTTATAGATGATCTCGTGCGTATTTGCATAAAATACTCCTTCCAAGTATTATGTAAATGGAACAATGAGCACATTATTACAGAATATCCAGCTTCCCGTTTCTTTGTCTGCTTTCTTCTCTCCCTCCCTCTCTCTCTCTCCCGTCTGGTTCCTTCGTTCTCCGAAACATCAATAATCGTACTGGAACGAGCGAGATTCAGCACTCGCATCCTATGCCGTGCATTATTACACGGACATTAATCACCGCGTCCCATCAATTACCAAAGTACCAAAGATATTAATTCTTGCCGCGACGGCCTATAATGCAATAATAGAAATATTTCCTACTCGTATTTCCTCGAGCTCACGAATTTTCTATACGTCAATGTGGATACGCACACTTTATAGCGAGTCCGAGCTCGAGATTCATATCGGGCCGAGAAAGGTCGTACGTCAAAAAAGCGCGAACGCATGCGGCTCGCATACGAGATTCGCAATTTGCGGGAATCTCGCGGAGAAATATGAGCGAGCAACGTTTCATCTCTCTCTCGCGCCAGGGAATTTCAATATTGGCGTGCAGACCGAGACAGATAAAATCGACGCCGCTGCCAATACGTGCGCGGGCGCGACTGCCCGCATCTCTCTCTCTCTCTCTCTCTCTCTCTCTCTCTCTCAGTGCTCGCACGAGCGCCCACACGCGCACCCGCACACTCGCGCGCGCGCTCCTCCACGGCAATAAAATGCATGCAAGACCTTGACATATTCGCATCGCTGAATCTCGTCGAGCGCAAATCCCCGTTAGCAGCACTGTATTTATGGGCTCGGGTGCGCGAGTCCCTGCAATTCTTTTCCTCCATTAGAATCGTTGAAAAGTGTGGGATTACACGCATTATTACGCCGACACGTGCGCCCTCGAGCTTTTTACCAGAGATCTTCAAGTGTCAAACGATGGCCCGGCCAGATAGATTCTTCGACAGTCATCAAATTGGTTGGCTAATGCTTATTCGCACAATTGCAATGCCCACCTAATTACACGTAAATTAGCCGTAAGAATTTATAGAAGGCAATAAGGCGACTCGGATAAAGAGACTTTGGCTGGATATTATGGCTGCTTTAAGATATAGAGAGCCGCGTAAAATATAAGACTCACTGCTCGTGTTTGGAAACGTTCGTAATGCCGGACTATCAAATAACCTGCTCCAACTGCTTGTTTATCGTGCTCGGACTGTTTACTTTAAAGAATTTATATTAACGTACAGGATTTTAAAAGACAAAAATAAATATAAAACAACGGACGGGGGATCGCTCGATTATGAAAACAAGAGGAGCGCGAGGAGTCGGAACGGGATTTATATACGAAACGCAAAGACAACAAAAAGCCAATGGAACGTGTAATCCTGCGCATTGGCACGTCAGAGCTTCGAGCGCAAAAATTCAAGGCGGCCGGCCTCTCTCTCTCTCGAGACTTGTTCCACGCGAAATCTGCGCCAAAGCACTCGACGAGCAAGGATTATTCATTGGCTGCGCGGGCAACGCCCATTAAGATTTTTGCGACAACCTCCGCCATCACGCTCGACCTGACCTACCTAAAACTACCGAGAACAATAACCGAGTCAGCCGAGCCGCCCTGACGTTTTGCTCCTCGTCCTCGTGTCGGGACCCACCGAGTCCCCTTCCACTTGTACGCGGAGCACGTCCTTTTCGCCACGGCGTCTTTGCGAAATTGTCGAAATTTGCGCAGCCGTGCCGTCAAACGAGGGAGCACCAAAGGCCAAATCCATCCCGCAGCTAATCCAATCTCATGTGAGGAATTGAGCTGGTTAATTAGACTGGCTGCACTCGGTCTATCGGCCACGAGCGATCCGTCCCGAGTTTGTTTGCCGCTTGTCGCGCAAAAGACCCGCCCCCACCGCCCCCCCCCACGCGCCTTATCGGCTTGGCCGCCCAACTTGAACGCTGGCTGCTCCGAGACCGAGGACCATCTCGCTCAATTCGTCGTTAAGAGCATGAAAAATGTCCGAGGCGCCGCTCCCCCCCCGGCTGATCGGCCGAGCCATCTGTCAGTCTGCCAAGTTGTCCCGCGGCCGGCCCCCCCTCCCAACTCGCTTTATCCCCAGTGAAAAATCATCGAGAGATAGGTCGCCGGGCGGGGCAATATCAATTCCACTAGAGGGCATCGATATATCTCGTAAAGCAAAAACGCGAAAGGTCAGGCGCTTGTTCCGAGCTTTTTCCGATTCCGGGAACATCCACCGGACGATGCATATTTCGGTGCTTCGCAACAGGCTAAATAGCGGCGGGGCCAGCTCCTCTTGTTCCGGGCTTTGATCCGGACTCTTTGCCACGGTGTTTTTACACCGAGAGAGAGAGAGAGAGAGAGAGAGTTGGGGAGTTTAAGGCGTGCGATAAGCCTATCATTGAGAGAGAGAGAGACGAAGGCGAGATGTACGCCGTCGCCGTCACTTTGGGCTCGGAGTTTGTCGCCAAGGCCAATACTGCCGGGGGATAAGGGAGCCGAGCCGATAAAGCCCAAGTTTTTCCTTATACTCGCGAGCTCCGCTTTTTACGGCGGATTTCCAATCCTCTTATTGCTGATTCGATAAGAACTTTTTTTTAGAAATTTTACGAGCAGCGTGAGGCGTCTTCGGCACGCCCGACAGCCTCCACGGCGGATCATCCGGTTAACACCGACTTAAGCCAGCGAATAAATAATCCCGGCTAATCAAACGCAACCCTTATAAATATTGGACATACAATTACGAAGCGTAAATTCCATTTATGGGCGCATAAATAACGGCCGGCGATGAAAAAAAGAAAGAGGCGAAAAAGAGAGAGAGAGAGAGAGAGAGAGAGAGAGAGAGAGAGAAATAACGAAAAAGAAAAATCAAGCTAATCGCATTTATTCGTTGCTTCCGTTAATATTACATAAAAGCCGCGTGCTTTAGGGGCTAACAGGGAATGTCTATATACTCACCACGAAGAGCGGGCTTGTGCTTTGGATATTTACCTGCAAACAAAGGAGACAGAGTCGTTAAAGCACGTAAAGTACAATACAGGCTTACAAATAATTGCGGACTTGTACGAGTCCGAGCATTAAGATAGAATAACAACAACAACAACAATATGGGGGTAATGTTGGCGGTCGGGTATTTGGGTCTGGGTGGGGGGTGGGGTGGAGGGGAGGTCGGCGGCGATGGAACAAGTGTCTAATGCCTGCTGATTCCGAGTATTTCGATCGTCACTGCTTCCTTTGCACGCAGGACGAAAACTCTCCTTCTTTCGTCACCCACGTCATGTATATTTCACGTATATTTACACGCCCAATGTGGCTCGCTTGGCAGGTTGAACGCACTCCTTCACTGCCTCGTCCGTGTAAAGTAACGCGCGCATGACTCGCCTTCTTAACTTTCGGACAAAAGCCACTCGGACGCTTTGCTATTCATTGGACGCCTCGGCCTTAGTTGCCTCTCCTTCGCACCTCCCTTTCAGCAATACTGGCGATCGCATTCTCCTTAAAGGATTTTATGCTCGTCCTTGCGTTTTTGGCTGACGAAGCCGCCGCTGCCGCTGCTGATGCTTTAACGAACGGGGGATTAGACGAGAGAGAGAGACAGAGTGGGCCACGTGCTTACTTACGGAGCTGCCGAGGACAATTGAAAAGCCTGTTTGATAATAAAATAATGATAGTCGGCTCTTTCCGCTCGTAATGTTCTAATTATACGGTGAATTTATGTTTGCTCGTGCTGGTTGTCAAGGAGTGATTTCAGGGAACTCGAGTCCAAGTAACATTATACTCGTTTAATAAGAAAGAGCGGGATTTTAGCATTTTTCAGAAAAGGGTCGATCAATTATGTGCCATTATTGGCAAAGTAGTCGTAATTATTGGGGGCATTAAAAGTAATTATTTGTAACATTATTTAATTTCAAAAATTTGTTTACCATAACTCGAGACATAATGGGCCGATCCTCGCCCCATTACACGCAATTTCATCAAATAGAATATAAAATTTCTGCCAGAGTTTTGCTCCATTTGTGCAACAGGGATTTACTATTAATACTATCGATTGTCTTTTACGCGCTTGGAACATTGATTGATATAAAAAAGGAAGCCATAGGAAGTCGTATTATTAATGTGGGAATTAAAAGTAGAAGAAGAGTTGCGACGACATTTCATTAATAATGGCATCGGCATGAAATACTTGATTTGTTGGCATATCAAATTTTCTCCTCTACTTCGCAATCGTACATTATTCTATCCTCGTTTTCACTCCAAACTTGGACAGATTAATATAATACTGTTCCAAGGGCTGGCAGTGAAAGCAACTGGCGAAATGCTATTTCAAACGTTATAATTCGCGCATTCACGGCAGTACCAATAACTTGTTATTATCTACATATCAACAATATATATATATATATATATATTGATGTACAGATGTATTTCTATATAACAATCTCATACTGTTACTTGTTGGCTCGCGGAAACTATTGAAAGCTTGCTAATTTAGAATTAGTTGGACGATAATTTTGACGCTCTTTTATAATTATTCGTTGATTATATCAATATCGATTGTTTACGTTTGCCCCCGAGAATGACTTGTAGCCAATCGAAAATGCTCCCATCTCTTTAAATAGCATAAATAGCACCGACAAACTCACAATTCCGATGAAAATTTTAATATTCTCGAGCATTAATAGATGTGCGAGTGCAAGTAAATTCTGCGACTCTCTTCGTAATGAACCGTGCGCGATCGATTACTTTTGCCTTTACTTCTCTCTCTCACTCAAAATTTAGCTCGAATGAAGTGCCGAGTGGCCGCTTAATATACGTACAAATGCTGCTATATCATGAGCTTACAAGTTTATTGAGCGAATTCAGAGGTGAAACTCATTATGCAGTGGCAAAAGAAGTTTGTATGCGATTTCCGAGTTCGCCTGGCATCTGAAAATTTCAAAACTATCAGTGATCGCGTATAAAACGGTAATACTCGCGAAGAAGGATTAAGCTCGTAAATAATCCATAGCTCTTACCCAAAATTACATAATCTCTTAGCTAAAAGTGCCATTTGAAATGGCATTCTCGAGAACTTTGCAGATCAAAATTCCATCCATATTTTATCGTCAGCAATTTGTTTAACGCAGTCTCAAACAATTCTCTAGATTATTTCCTGCCTAAATTATCTGCAGATTTCGTGTGCAACGAAGATTATTAATCACGAGAGGCCTCTGTTTTACGCTGTTTTCGCGAGGAAATTAAATTCAATGCTTAGGACGAGATTAAAGAGGGCGAGTCCCTCTTGATGGGTAATGGGGCAACAATAGGACGACTCGAATCAATAATCGAAAGGTTGTAGCTTCAACGGTTTGACAGCCTCTCACATGAATAATAACAGTCGAAGTTCAATTCTACAGGCATCAATCGATATTAATGGTTGAAGAAGAAAAAAAAAGTTACGAAATAACGAATGATTCTTGTATGTCAAGGCCCAGACTCGACGCCAGAAAAATTAAAAGTCCTCGTTTGATGAAAATGCTTAGCCTCCAATTGCCTACTACTACACTGGCAATACGCAGGCAGACATCAGATAGGAATGAGCATTTGCGAAAAGTACGTGAAAAAGCTGGGCAAAGCCGTAAATTAATCCCAATGCTTTTCCACGGAGCGGAGAACAGTAAGACGTAAAAGGAACGCTGCTGGCCATACGAATGTGAGCGTATCGCGAAAACGCACAATCAATATTCATGAATGAATAAATATTCATGAAGAATTCATTTGCGTAGCCAACCGACGCACTTTGCATCTGTCTCTTATATGCGCACACACACACACACGCGCGCGCGCGGGCGTGTATCTTGTTTCCCTCTTAATGAATCTCGCAGATTTATAATATCGCGCGGGCGCGCGCGAATTTCCTTTCTTTTTCAGATCGGCTCCTCAGCACCGTTTCGCCGTTGGCCGCGCAGAAGCGGAAACTGCGAGAGAGAGTTAACGGTAGTCTCGATCTTCCGACTCCGTCTACTTGGGCTCCTCGTGCTCGTTTTTGCGATCGCATGCGCGCGACGACGACGTCATTAATGGGACCGGTTCCCGACTTTTCGCTCCCTCTTCTCCTTCCTCTTCTCTTTTTCTCTCTTTCGAGAACTGCAGCTGCCACTCTTTTTTACGTTTCCCTTTTTAACGGAGCTTTGCTTACACTTGCTCCTTTTGGTTTGATTTGGAAGCTCATTTTGGCCTTGTTCGCATCGCGAGGGAAGGGATTGGGGATAAATTTGACATTGTGTCGGGCGTCGAGTTGCCCGTATTTTTTCTCTCCTTTTGACAAAATACTCGAAATTCCTCTTACAACGGATAGAAATACTTTTATACAAGTTCGAGAGGAATTTTTATTGTGACTATCATTTTTAAACCGCTCAAATGCCCGGGACGACCGTGGGCATTCGATCCCGGGCTTAATAATGATAAATACGCCGCTTTATGTGGGTTTTATTAAAATTTATTATCCATCCAATTTCACAAAATCGCTCCTCCCTGAAGGCCCTACCTGAAGGGATAGTTAGTACGCACTTTTTACTTTATTAAATATGGCCAATTAAATGCGAGTATAATGAGGCTTGGAGATTGCATTATACCGCAGTCTTAGTTTATTTAGACATTAAAAAAGAAACGAGCGGAGATGGCTTTAAACGGCCATAAATTACCTCTCCTATCGAATTAATAAATAAATAAACACGTAAATAAATGATAACCATAAGAACGACGACGACGACGACAATAATAATTGAGAGAAAACAAGAAGATTGGCCAGGCAATTAACAACAGTTTGGGAACATTAAAGCCGATAATACAGTGTTATATAAAATTTTTATTAGATACATATATTTTCTGTTAAAGTGTGTACGAGACCAGTTTCGGCCAATATTAATTAGATAAATTTGATGAATATTCAAGGAAACATTAAATTCTTACACCAATAGTCGTGCTTGTGTAGAGGAACTTTTGGAATTTTAATTCTCTCTCTCTCTTAGTAACAGCGCGAGGCTATCTCAACTAATTTTAATTTATTAAAATCTATTGAATTTATAATAGTCAATTTCTGAAACATGCATTTTTATGATTTTTTTTTTTCTATTTTCATAGAAAATGAATTTCTAAGAATTTTCCACGCTAAGGTGCCCGTGAATTCACGTGAAAATGTTGAAATTGAAAATAACAAAGTTGTAAGAACAGCGTAAGGAATGAATAAGCAGTAAACTTTAAGCGTATAGGACAAAAAAAAAAAAAAAAAAAAACGGAAAAAAATAAAACATATCTTATTAATCGGATTTAAAATGTAAAAAGTATAAACTATTCAAGCCAAGCATTAAGCGAGGCATTTTTTTTTTTATTATTATTTACAGAATTTTATTATTTACAGAAACGTATTTATTTGAAAAATGCTGTTAATCCTGTTTGTACTTTGTATGCCACTAATGTCTTTACTATTATTCTTTCATTTGCAATTCCTGAAGAGCCGAGTTAAATGCAAGGGAGGGAGTTAAAAATTAATTAAATTTAAATGACGGTAATAGAGCGACTTATTTAAATTCTCATCATTCTGCTGAAAGGAGCCAGCATTGCTTCAGCTCAATAAAATCTTTTTAATTATTTAGCTGAGCTTTAATATTTTTACTGTAAAATTTTTTTTTGAATACGGAAGTAAATAATTTTTACTTTATGAAAAATTTAATTTCAAATAAATATCTTAATAGAAGCATTGCAAGAAAAATGCTATTTACAAAATTAATCCTTTGTTATTGAATCTTGTTAAATATGAAAATGGAACGAGGTGAAGAGAAAAGGTCATTTTAAATGCTCGAGGTGCTGATGAAAAAAAAGAAGAGGAAAAAAAACAGAAAAACTATTTAGAATCTATAAATGTGAATAAGTTTAACAAGTAGACCCGAAGAATTTTTTAGATGTATACTAAGTGAAAAAGACAACACACCGACAATATCTCAAAAATGAAATAATATTCTATAAATATACTTTGGAAATAACAGCATAATACAAATTTAATTTTAGTAGTTTTAATTCGCTTCCCCCCCCCCCCAACCTCCTACTATCAGTGAAAAACAAAAAACAGAGAAAGAAAGCAATAAAATATCGAATGAAAACTTATACTAAAATAAAAAATACGAAATATCCAAGATCAATAACTTCAACTCTATCGCGAAAAATCCCTCGTGAATTTACGAGAAGGTAAGGGCGAAAGCAGATCTGAAGCGCGCGCGCGCGCGCGCACATATGCACGTGTACACACGAAGTAACACGAAAAGAAAGGGTCTTGAGCAAAAGCAAAGAGATAAAAAAAGGAGGAAAAAGGGGAAAGAAGAAGAGGAGCGAGGCAAGGATGTCGGCGATATAAAAGAGAAACTAAGAGGGAGAGAGAGAGAGAGAATGGGGACGAGACGATTCAGGTCCATTGGCTGCACGTGCATGTGTGTATGAAGGCGCGCGCACGACGGTTGTTTGCGCATTCGGACGGACCGGGATCCGGTTTCGATTTTATAGCCTCTCTCTCTCTCTCTCTCTCTCTCTCCCCGCATCGGTGGTAATATTTTGCGTTTTATGGTCTCTCCCTCCTCCGCCAACTCTTTTTTCTCCCTCTCTTTATCTCTCGCGCTCCCGGCGATCCCAAAGAAGACTAGGGCAAAGCGCGCGCGGCGCTCTGTACTTTGCGAATTTCGCCACGACTTGCCTTTTGTGCCCTCCTTCTTCAGATATTCATCTCGCTTTCGTGGAAAAACATTGTCTTGAAATTGCTTCCCTGGTCGGTCTCCCCCCCTCCTTCTCTCCTTAACCGCCCTCCCGCCCCGTCACTCTCACTCACTCACTCTCTCTCTATGTACGCGTGCAAGAGTATATTCGTTTTTAGGTGGTTCCGGGTGGGTGGAGGAATGGCCCTTTTTGGCTTTTCGAGGTCGGGATGATCTTAGTGGCGACTTGATCGACTTTTAATCGACCTCTTGCGCCCTTACGTACACGGGCATTCGTATTTTCTCATTTGACGCTGACGACGACGACGACGATGATGATGATGATGATGATGACGATGATGATTATTGGACAGACATTATTTTCTCGTACTTTTGCCGCAATGTATGCTTTAATTGTTGGCTCGAGTGGGCGTCACAAGTCCTTTAAGGGATTTTTAGGAATTGGAGTTTATGTTGGAGCCTCTTTCGTTAAATTTCATAAGCACTTTGGATTACGTAGAGAGCATTACGTCGAAGGCATGCCGAATTATGATTTATTGCCTATAAACAAATATCTATTTTCCAGCACGACATGGCTTAATGTCTTTATAATTCTGACAAAGTCGCAGTAAATAAATACAATTGACGTCCTCTGGCGTCGATCGAATACCCAGCAATTCAATGAATATTTTCAAGAATATTGTTGTGAAAGCTTCGAGCGATCACTATACATTGTATAATATACATTTATTGCAGATAGTCATCGCGTGTTGTGCTTTCGTAAATTTTCCATCATAATCTTCATGCTAGTTGATGCTAGTATGCGGATCTGCACATTTTATGACACGGCATTATTACGCAGACAAAGAGAGCGATAATAACATCGTAATATAATTAATTGATCGCGTAGTTGGCATGCGGCTGGTAATGGAGGAAGGAGCGCCAAGGATTTGAGAAAATGTCATTATAATAACGCAGATCGGCCTCGCAATGATCGAGCCTTTGCCCATCATCGAAATCCCGATTGCCTATTAAAGATTGAGTTGACACTCGCCCAAAGCAAACAGTTCATTTTATTTTTGGGGGGGGTGGGGAGGTTGGCCGCCTCCTCGCAAAAGCCGCATTAAAGAAAGCGCGAGTCCCGTGGGCAAATGTTTGTGAATTCCGGGAGGGGTCAAACTTTCGTGGATATTAGCATGAGTGAAGGGGTGCGGAGAATGTGAGGGCAAATAGTTCCGAGTTGGGGATCCCGGGGCTGCAACTTCCCTCGGCTCCCAAGTTGCCGGGCTTTTTATACGAGCAAGTTGACCAGATATCGAGACACGGCTGCATTTTAATCGAATGGCATTTTGATTCACGCCGATACTCGAGATCCAGCAGCTTTGTTTTTTGTTCCTTTCCGCTCTCTCTCTGGCGGACCGAGAGGGAACTTTGGGGCTGCTCATTGGATTTTCCAGGACGCTTTGTTCCACCGAGAGCTTGATTGAGTTGGACTCTGTGTATTGTTCTTGTCTCTGTCTATTGTGGGCGCGATAAGGAGAATCATTTGTTGGTCGGTAAAGTTGGTTGTTGCGTCTTTTCAGTGGACGGGGACTCTTAATGGGCGGGAAAATTCAGTAATTGGCCGTTGGGCAGATATGCGTTAGCTATATATAAGCTTTCTAGAATGACTTGGCAGCAATTCGATTGGGTGTAAGAGCCAAAACGACCAATTTATCATGGAGCGTACAATTAATCGATCGCTAATGGCTTATTGATAATCACCGCGGCGCAAAGACGACGAGGAAAGACGAGACTTACGACCTCTGCGCATTCAACGCGGCCATTATCCAAACGAACGACACCTCTTCCTCTCGCGCAATAACAATAATAATAATGATGATGGTGGATTTCCCAAAATGCTTTTAGCACCGACAGTGACTCAACGGTTACATTGGCATTCGAATGTGAAAAGGCGACGCTAATTTTTAAATGCGTAGGCCCGGCAGGAGTAAGACGTTTGATGGCATTAAGCAAAAGGAAATTAATGCTGATTAAGACATGTAAATAGCCAGGGAGGAGGAATAGGCCCGTGCGCACCTAAGGTTAAAAATACCGAAAAGCATGGGCTCCCTCGGGTCCCATCAATTATGACTACGAAACTCGCCCACTAAACAAACTCCATAGCCCCCCTCGTTGAAAAGCAGCTCACGAAAAAAGTCCCCATAACAATGTCGTATAAAAATCCAGTTGCTCGCTACTCTCGCCCACCCCACCCCACCCCCG
This sequence comes from Ceratosolen corneri, assembly GCA_030522565.1. Classification (NCBI taxonomy): domain Eukaryota; kingdom Metazoa; phylum Arthropoda; class Insecta; order Hymenoptera; family Agaonidae; genus Ceratosolen; species Ceratosolen corneri. The sequence continues at coordinate 28,095 of JAPYYT010001344.1, forward strand.
GCCAAGGAAAGGAAAATAAAGAAGAGCGCACACCTAAATTAAGCCCTTGAAAAATCCACCCTCCCCTCGTCATAAAACTACAAATTCCCTTTCGGCTCCTCCGCCACCGCTCCCCCCCCCCCCCCCCCCCCCCCCCCCCCCCCCCCCCCCCCCCCCCCCCCCCCCCCCCCCCCCCCCCCCCCCCCCCCCCCCCCCCCCCCCCCCCCGTCGCGTGCACTCGCGATCCTTCTCCGTACTATAGACCACACATCTCCCCCCCTCCTCCTCGCCCGTCGCCAGCCGTACGCTCGCATGTGCAGTCAGACTCTTCTTTTTCCCTCTGCTCGCTCCTTACTGCTTCTTTTTATGCGAGTCGCCTCTCTCTCTCACTCCACCGACGCCCTCCGCATGACGGCTGCACGCGCGCACCCCCGCCCCCCGAACGAGGGTGCCAGGGAGAAATCGAGGGTAGATCGCGAGCGAAGAGGCGCGAGACGACAATATCGATCGCATTCCCCGCGCCGACTTAAAGCCGACGTGCTGTTAAGGAGGCCGGGAGCGGCGCTTTAAAGTGCATTTTCAAGGGACGAGGATCACTACTTGGCTCTCGCCGAGATTTTTCCAATCCCGTGGAAATAGTTCGAGGGCGGATTATTTATTCGCGTTTGCACGCCGCGGCCAAGTTGCCGGGGAATTCGGAAAGTTTTAGCTGAACAGGTGTTTTGAGAGACGCACTGTTGCTACTCCGTGATTACTTAAGCGAGGCATTTCAGTGGGAGGGAGCCGGGAATGAAGCCAAGTACGTCTAACGAATTTACGTAAATTTAATGGAATACTTCCATCCCAATGCAATCTTAATAAAGCCCTAATTGGTTATTGTGATGGCTGTCGCGATGGGACGGAGATGGTGTGGATTTATCATTATGGCCACGTTAATTGAATGGAGCATCTGCATGGCTGTCAATATAAATAAGATCGAGGAAGGAGCGCAATGGGGCGGCTTTAAGATCTTTGGTTTGGCGATTCGTTTTCGTGCATTTAGAGTGAATAAATTTGGCAGTGCAGTGCATAAAATCGTTGTTACTCTTATTGAGACGCTGGTGTTGGTTATTTTGTAATTATGCCGACTTGCGGGATTTATTATTTAACATAATGAACATGGCAACTTGAACATTGTAGGCTTGAATATTAATTGGACACTATTAATGCACTGTTTTTTTGTTTTTGTTTTTGTTTTCTTTTTTATCTCGGGCGATGAATATACATTGTACGTTTGTTATTTCGTGCCAAATGATAATATTTTCATTATATTATCGGCATGCGTTACGTATTTTCCACGTTATGCAAATTTTCAAGTTATAAGACATTAAATAAGAGTGAATTACCCTTAATTATCTCGGATTATACCGTAATAATAATGTTAAGAACAACAACAACAACAACGACGACGACGACGACGACGACGACGACTACTACTACGACAATAATAATCGCAATACAAAGTTATAAAGATAATAACGATTATGATAACGATGATAAGATTGATAACAATAACAACGGTGCTGTTTGTCGTTATTAATAACAACAACTACAAGGTGCGATAATAACAACAACAGTCGAAACTGTAACGAGGGATAAATATCGTATGAATATTGTCAAGTCGATGATCGTTTCACACATATCAAGTATTATTATTTGGTGGAAAATGTAAGAATTGCATTCTTAATAGATACAATGATGGACTTTTTCTTTATTAGAAAAGACTTTCAATTGCAACTACGAAGCATTAAACGGAACTCGGAGTTTTTACTTCGACTCATGGTTCGCGTATAATTACATAATAAGTACATTTCTTCGCCAAAAATCCACATTAACTTATCGATTGACTTATCAATGTTAATTGTCGATATTAAAATTCATGAACATTTGCTCTCCTTGAATCTTCCTCGCACACACACGAGCGCAAAAGTTCCGCTATTAAAGTCACCGGGACTTCTTCGCAAAATGCAAATGCGAATTTAAATTACAGCAGATTCCAAGTACAATCACACATATACATTTCGCGTGAGTATGCATAAACTGCGTGGAATGATTAGGGAATTTGCGCTTGTTTTCCCAGTTCTGGATCAGAAAGTTTAATATTCCAAGTTAGTTTACTTACGCTCCTACGATTGTTGTTCGATCCCCTTTGGACTCGCTTACAACAAACTCGAAAGTCCCATAACTTATTTGAGATTGATTATTATTTTTCTCTATTATGCAATGCACACACGTTGACATTGAAAAGTTTATAAGTCGTACAATATTCGCAACCCCGCAACTTTTTTAAACTTTTTACACTAGCGAGGAAAGCAGAGAGAGAGAGAGAGAGAGAGGGAAACTAAAACATCCCGAAAGTTTTATATAGGTGTTGGAAATTTTTTTTTTTTCCCTCTTTCTCTTCGAAATTGTTCGGGAATGTTTTTTTTATGTCTGTTGTTAAATTGACAAAAAGTTGATTGAACTTTTTATAGTCGCGAGTGAGTTAATGTAATGAGTAGTTGTTAAAGTGTTTCAATCAATATGTTGGTAAAATGTGTCATGTGTTGTTTGGAGAGAGGAGAGCTAATAAGGTTAAGCGAACTTTAAATCCCATGTATTTTAACCTTTTACGTGTCAAAGTTTAAAAGTGTCATAGAGGCTTACCCTCACTTCGTAAAATAAGTGCTTATAGTAAAATTCACCTCATTTACGACTAAACTTACAAAGTTTCGAGCTCCAGTGAAACTCCGGGGCAAATAATATTTTGCCGGAAATATTTTTAACATAGTCTTTAAAACTTTGTTATTATCCAATTTTAAAATTAATAAAACACTTCCTGGGAATTTCATTTAAGTGATTCATAAAAAAAAAAAAGTTATCCGAACGAACAATAAAATACAGCTATAATTATTTGAAAACCTTGAAGAAAGTTAACGTTGGCTGAAATAATTTAAATCTCCGCGACCAGTCACTTTCAAGGCCACCAAATGTCTCAGCCAAACATTTCATATTATACTGTTTATCGATTTATTATAGTTTTCTTTTAAGCTTCTCTGCTGTTGTTTGAATACTTCAGAATTCATTCAATAATTAAGAGACGCCAGTACTATTTTCCTTTTTGCACTTAAATTGCTCCCAAATAAATCTCGTTGATGTTGAAGCTTTTTGTTAAGCTTTTTAAGAAGATTTGCAATCGTAGAGTCACATCATCCTCATAGATGGTCTACTAATGTTTGCCCAACCACCTTCTCTCTCTCCCTCTCTCTCGTTTCTGTCTTAACCTTCCTTCGTCTGCCTCTCACCCTTCTTAATTCGATCGCACAAGCAAACGTGCACATTATTTTAACGCCATAATAACCGCACCAAAGGGAGTAACCAGTGTACGTACGCGTATAATTACAAAGCCCAACACGCGACAAAATAACAGAATATCCAGAGAATAAGATTGGGAAGAGGTGGTTGGGGGGAGGAGGGGGGTAGTTATCTACGTACGGTATTAAATTTAACCACTACTAATATCAGATCGGAAGAGTCTATAAGAAAAACAGCCTTTCATAATCATAACAGACTACTGGATAATTATTTTCATTTCTTCAGCAACATGTAAAAATTACAGGGAATTTTGTTCTTCGGTTGCGAAGCTCATACGGGGATTAATACGCATGTTGTATACGCACTTGCCCACTCTGTTTTGTTTTGCTTTAGGCTTTTCGTACGTGTGCTGCATGACGATGCGTGAAAATAGTTGTCGGGAGCGGAGCGATGAAAAGGGGCGCGGAACAGGTGCGACCTGATAATCAAACGAGCACAGCAGAGGGAGAGGGAGAGAGAGAGAGAGGTAAACGAGAGCGAGATATAGAGGGAGGGTGGGGTACAGAGTCCCGGAATAAAGAAAGATGCGTGTGCGTAGGAACTCGGTAATGCGGCTGTGTTGATATGATCTTAAAAACACTTCTCTTTGTTCCAAGATCGATTTCAATCAAGATCTACATATTGCTTAGACGAGAGAGCTTCAAAAGTACGTTAAAAAGGCACTTGAAGTTCCGCATTTTGATTTCTATTTTGAATAATGGGATCCTCGCTTCGTATCATGGCATGTAATTTTTAAAAAGTGCTACGTCACACGATAGCACAAGAAGACAAATAACTACGGCACACTGAATTGATTGTCTCGATTTTCCAAGATTTTATAAGCGAACTTGTCGCGTCTGACAATTTGTGTGCGTGCCCAACATCAAATACACTCTAACGCACGCAAATATGTTTCTCCCAAGTCTATTTATTGTTCTTAGGGAACAAGGAAAATGTGCTCCAACAACTGTCTGTATCCAAATGAAAAGGCAACAAATAACTTTATTCATTAGCAGCTTTAATTGTGCATATGTAGAGCACCACCACCGGCTAAGTTTGATGTTTGCGTGCGTGTAAATGATAAATATAAGAAGGGTCAGTGCACGAAGCAAAGCGTCTTTGGTCATGCCACAAATTAATGGCAGACTACGTGGCCACATACCGGGTGATTCGAGTAAAAAGATTTGGCCTCCGATATATTTAAATTGCTTCCGATGATCTGCCCCGAGGAATACGAATATCAATACGTAGGGGCAACTATGTACGACCACTAGAATGCCAATAAAGAAGAGAAATTACGACCTCGCGTGCGCTCTATTCCCAGTTGTCGTCCGCCCTCCTCCCCGAATCATCCATTGTCCTCGGAATATCCAAGAAGCTCGAAACATTACAGGAGAAAAGAAAATTCAATTTACAGACTCGCGACCAATTACCTCCTCCTCTCCTCCTCCCCACCTCATTTCCACGTGCGTACGCCCATTCATAATGTTTTGTTTTTAAGGTGCCTGTGGGTCTGTCGGGCACATTTCCAGGGGATGGATTGGATGGCTTTATATCGAATTCCAATTAGTGTGCGACTGCCGCTGGCCTTTCCGAATGCGGAAAGTGAGATTGGCTCGCGCTTTGCTTGGCTGAACGCCAATCGACCTTCCTCCTCCTCCTCCTCGTCCTCGTCCTCCCGTCCCCCCGTCCCACCCTCGCCCCCCCCCTCTGCTGTCGCGTTCCTCCTCTGCAGCCCCGTGACTGACGCTTTCGCTTGAGAATCATGAAAACATATGATGAGCGGCGGCAAGGAATAACGGATACTCGGACAGAGAGAGCAAAAGAGAGAGAGAGAAAAGGAGTGACGTGGATTGTGTGTTTTCTCGTCGTCGTCGGTGGTGGTTGTGGTGGGAGGGGGGGGGGGAGAATTGGGTTATTTCTGACATATTCTTTTGAATGCGTACGATGGATTTCTTTAGTTGAAATGATGAGAATTCACCGGTGACTTAATTTAGAGAATTCCTCGAATTTTTGATCGTCGAATGAATGATTTATTATTCGATGCCGGAAAATTCAAGTATTCCGAAAGAAAAATGAGTTCCTTTTTAAAGCCACGCTATTCTCCGAAAGAGACGAACGTATTTACAACTGGATGGATTTGCATGTCAAATTCTTCTGAATAGCAACGGAAGCATCTTTAACATGCTTAATTTGTATGGAGATAATAATAATAATCTATTTCGAGGCATAAAGTGAGTAAGAAAAACGTGCCTGAATAAAATTCATAAAAATGACGTTATAATAATGTTCACGAGTCTTGATGTGAAATAATGTATGGATTATTTCATTTGGAAAATGGATATTCAGAATGGAACGGATGCCGATGAAACTTTTACAACTTCAAAGTACTTTCGAGAAAAAATTATAATATAAATATTACATACATATATGTATATGTATATCAAGATGTCAATTATTTCGTATAAATATGTTGAATAAAAGTAATCATAAATTAGTTACGATTAAATGAATATTGTTAAAGGCTCGCTCATCGTACCATTAATATTGTTGTTTGTCGTTGTTGTTGTTGTTGCTGACGTCGTTATCGTTGATCTTATTACGCCCGTGGCTAATTATCATTGCGAGTATTACACTGGAGGAAACGTCAGCGGCACTCGACGAGAAAAACGAGTGTTTATTCGATTGCTTTACAACGCAATAATGCTCGACAGTCTCGGCAAACTTTAGCGAATAAATATAAATGAAATGATTCCCATTGCCTGCCATTAGCAAACCCAATGCCTCTCTCTCAATATAAGCCAGCCTTGTAAGCCTCTCAAACGCAATGCTTTAATGAAATATTAGCAAAGGAAGTATGCAAATGTTTGGGGTAAAAATTCGATAACACCGCTCCACAATTTTCCCGACCCGATGCCTTAAAAACGCGCGGGGGAGTGGGGGGTGATTGGGGGAGCCGAGAACCACGCACAACGCATTACTTTTTATCGTGAAATCAAAAGCAACGATAACAGCTCGGAATCCATACGATTGCAGTCGAGCGGAAGGGGGGTGAAAAAAAAAATCATCATCATGCATTATGTATGGGCTGCGCTCGCAAAATGCACGTCGATGCGGGACACGTTTGCTACTGTGTGCGCGGGGCACGCCTACTTTTTGCTTGTTCTGTTACATTTTAGTGATCATTGGAGGCGGGGGACGTATTTATTACGCTTCCATTGTGAATGGTCGTGGGGGCTTGGGCTTTGGCTAGGGACGAGCTCGCGGCGGCCACGACTGCGCATTACTATTCCCTCGAATTAAAAAGTGAGGATAGATCGGGTGGTTCGCAGCTTATTAGGACGCAATTGTGGAATGCAATTGTTGTCGGGCTCTATTTGCGAAAAGCACATTGTCCCACTGCCGTGGACTCTGCTCTAATCCCTCCTATTCCGGTGTAATAGTTTGCGTTTGGCTGTGTGGAGGGCGCCAAGCTGACCGAATACTTGCAGTGGCCATTAATAATTATTTGCTAAACTATCGGTCAATTTGAGGTTCTGCGTTTCATAGCTCCGCAAGCGAGCGAAAGAGTTTACTTGCTGCGTGTAATAAGCGGGCAAGCCCGTTCCGAGGCCATTATGCCGACGATTGGCAGGTATTGAGAATAATGGAAAAATAGAGGAAGAGCGGCAATAGCACCTAGGTATGAATAAATTTCAGGCAAATGGATGCTGAAACATGAAAAGGTAGGAATAATCACGTGTACAGGAGGGAAAGGCATTGCTTGAATAACCCAAGTTGGATGTAGCTGGTTGATAATCGATCAAAAGTTGGGAAATCAGTGTCAGGATATCTCGATAGGAGAAGCTAGAAGACCATTAGGCGAGCCGTGGCTGCTTTCATATTTAAAGGGAAGCCAAACTTTTCTCCAAAGCCTCGATTACTTAAAAGCAAATAAAGCGCGTCGCTAAGCAGCGGCAAAGTGATGATGTCAGCTCGGCCGATCGGACACATCGGTACTTGCACTCCTCGCCTGTAGGACAACAAAAGCCCCGAGAGAAAGACGAGAGAGACAGCCCCCCCACCCACCCCACCCGAGGGAAAAATCGCTCCCTCATATACACACAGATATACACATATGGGTGTGTATAATGCAGACAGACGGTGACGTGGGCAAGGAGAAAGCGTACAATTCGGCATCGCCACCCTCATTCATATCGCGTAAATTTGTAAGGACGCCCCGAGACTTTGCCCTTATCCTCGCCTCTTCCCTATTATTCGCGCAAACGCATTTGCATGCTCGTCGACTTTTGGCGGAGCGGCTTGACGTTAAACATATACAAATGGATTATTATGCTGTGTGTGGAGAGAGAGGTCGACGTGCGGAGATATTTTTTAAAATGTAGCTTTTATCCAATTGGGAGTGAAGTGGTGCGCTGATGGGATAATGGGATAGGAAATGTTAAGGAGGAGGATAGTGTGACGATGCCGAGGTATTGAAATAACAAGTGAAAATAATGAGGAGGTAGGGGACTCTCGTTGTACGGACAATTGGTATGAGTTTTGTAAGGCTCTTTTATATATTGGGAATAGTTGAGAAGTTTTAGGTTTGCCGAGTGTTGTGGGGAGGCGTTTGCTTAATTCGTAGCCTTTCGAGGAAGAAATTCGAGTAAGAGTAATATTTATAAGCTCAAAGGAAATGAAAAGTTCTCGCTTAGAAAGAATCCAGGCTCGGATGGTTTAGGCTCCTCGTTTACATCAATTTGGTATTTTTTTTTCTCTTCTTCTTTTTTTTTTTCTTTTCCCCCCTAATAGCGCTTTTATGTAAACACGCATGTGCAAGCCTTACGTGTAAAATTCATTTAATTTATCATGATAATTATAATATTGGTTCTTGCAGCAAATACAAGTTTAAAAGAAAACGTTATACATTTCAATTTGTGGCAGGTGTTTTCACATTTACATAAGCGATGTTTACCCTCGGCTCATTTTAAGACGTGAAAAGAGTAATTTTTTTCTGTTTTTTTTCTGTTTTTTTCTTTCCCTTTTTTTCATTACGCTACAATATAAAATATGTACATATATTTCGAGCTAAACGAATTATTCAGCGTTCGTCACGTAAAGTGAAGCGATAATACCGTCAGGATTTTCGCACTTACTTTCAAGCAACAAAAAAAAAGAGAGAATACGTAATTCGGTATAAAAAGAGGAAAACATCGTTTAAATTCCGTCCCTTAAGGTTTTATTTCGAGTTATTTACTCTGCCCGTACACTTCTCCTCGTTGCCTAAACAAAGCAAAAGGAGCAAAGGAAGCGGGATAGGCAGAGAGAGAGAGGGTGAGGAGCTTTTATGGTTGGGCGGGCGAGTCAGTTTCAGCGAAAATAGCTCGTGTAACAACAATTCGCGCGCCTTTCCGTGTATACATACCATAACGCAACCCTGGCGCGCAAAATGGAATCCGAGCAACGGCGAGTGATTCATGCTGTCACGAGACCAACATGCTCCTTGATTTTTGCACATTTTTTCCAGCCAAGCATTTTTTTCTTCCCCCACCTCCCCTCCCCGGCTCATTCCTGCGAGATGAATCTCGTCCAATCGCGATAAAAATTTTGCGGGCGCTGAAATTGTGCGTCCGGCGACATTCCCCACCCCCCTCCCCCCAAATGGTTAATACAGATGTCCGCGGGACTTTGATTTGGGCCCGTGTGCTTTGGTGCGCTTTTCGAGGGCACACGATTGCTTCCACGAAGAATGAACGGTTAGAGAGAGAGAGAGAGAGAGAGAGAGAGAGAGAGGCAGCAGCCGCCCTCGTACATAAATGCTTGCCGAAAGCCATAAAGTAGATTATTTCAAAAAGTTAGCGTGAGAGCGCATGTGCCCTCGCGCATGGGAGGGGTGTTGGCGAGTTTAGCAAATAATTCATCGGATAGCTTTTTGCAGCGGGCAGGAAAGTTTCGTCGACGTTATGAGTTGCTTGGCTGAAAATCGGATCAGCTGCTGCTTTCTTGTTATCCTACTTTTGGGCAGGGCAACCTCGAATTCCCAAAGTTCCCTTGCCCCCGGCGCGGCCGCATAATCTCCAGGATTCTTTCGGTATAAATACTGGAGTGGTCGCGGAAAGCTATCGACCTTAATATATATATCCTCGTAAAAAGAGGGAAGCCTTCCGGAACATAAAAGTCGAAGGCGACGCTGGGATATGTCGGGGGCGCGACTCGCAAATTCCGAGGCAAACTTTCGCGCTTCCTCGATCCTTATACTCCTTTGTCTCCGCCACTGTCCGCGCCAAGTTTGAGAAAAAGGTCAGAGGCGACGCCCGCGAACAGGGTGGGCTAAGGTTCTAAAGGAGGGTGGCCTAAGGTTCTAAAGGTGAGCGAGGAATGATTGGTGGGAGAGGGGGGAGAGGGGGGATAGGCGGGAGAGGGGAGTTTCAGCCAGGAGTTCCGGGGAGTGGGGATCGAATTATGCGTTCGTCGGCGCTTTCGTCAACACTCTTCGATGGGACGTTTCGAGTATAAAAGTTTGAATGTATTTGTAGGGAGGGCAAAAAAAAGGTCGTGGTACACTATAAAATTTGAATATGCAAAGTCGGGAAGTTTTCATTTATGTACACAGTTTTCATTTTACATGTACAACTGGCTCTTTTTCTTCCATTCTTTTATTTTTGTTTCGAGCGTGGAATTTAATTTCTCGGTTATTAAAGTGGCCCGTGTATTCTTCATTATATCAATATTTGAACGTGCTCCACTCGATATTTCACTCCTTCTTTTAAATACATTTTAATAATTAATATATACCCACGTCCTTTCCCTTTCCCCACAATATTTACGCATTTATAAACGCATTATCCCGTTACACGTTGCCTTTCGTAAAAAAGAAAGAAAGAAAGAAAGAAAAAGAAACGAATCGCCATTACAAAATTTCGGCACTTTAGCGAGAGCGATACTCTCGTCCAATCCAACAAAGCATTGCATTTATTATCGCGACCTCCTCCCATTTGCCCTCTCTTTGCCCTCTCTTTGCCCACTCTTTGCCCTCTCAAATGCGCGCATAATTAGCATGACAATAAATTTGGCCCTTCCAATTTAAACGCAAATTAGGCTCAGAAGGAGCTGTAGACGCTGTGCGTTTAGCGCGACTCACCGCCTCTTATTAAATTAGCATCCGAGAATTCACTTCCAAAACTTGGCCGCGTCCTTGAATATCTCGCCCACCCTGGCGCTGCAAAGTACACCTCAAGAATACCATTTAATTTAGGGCACAAGTCTCGAGCTCCGCAGTCCCGAAGCGTTTCTAACCTCTTCCCTTCGCTCTCCAATAAATGACGCGAAATAGACTCGCAAGGAGGCCAAGGAGGCCGAATTTCCACGCTCATGCACCAAGTTCCTCGCCACCTCGGCAATCTCCACGAGGAAAGAGAGGAAGGAGGCTGCTCTCCTCTCGTGTCGCTCACGATGGCGAGAGAGCGGTGCGAGAGACCGAGTCGTTCGGGAGAGAGAGATCGTACTCCCTGCCCCCCTCTCCCTTTCTTGAGTTTTTACAACCAAGTCTTACTCTCGCCCTCTTAATTAAAACTTCACTCCCAATCTTAATCGGGCACGGGAAAAGACGTTTTTCCTATCGCTGACGAGCCACTGCTTCGCCTCCCCTTGAAATATCAGTACTCCACCCTCGTCGCTGCTCCCACATCTAGCCGCGATTTCCAACGAGCATGCGCGCACACGATCCATAACCCCGACGGGCAGGGACGGGGAGGGAGGGCGGGGGCGGGTGGCAGACAGGCGGACGCGGGCTACGTTACGTAATGTACGAAGCAAGTGGCATCGTTTAGTAATACCTGAAAATAGGTGAGAGAGCGCTCGCTCGGAAATAGAGAGGATTTTCGGAAATCGCGAGGGGCCAGCATAAATAAACAAAAGGCCGGTGTGTGCCTCGCGTTTCGCCAAGTAATTTAAGATGGCCAGAGGTCTGTAACCCCCGGGAGCGGGGTCGGGCTACGAGCCAGAGAGGCCGCGCTACGTCGTCTGTCACCTTCGTCGTGTTCGAGAGCTCGTAAGCGCCTGAATAATGGAAAAGCTCCTTGGAATTTCGCGAGGCGCGATGATAAGCTCCTGCATCAACCTCCAAGTCGCCGAGGATCCGCTTTCCTCGCAGCCGCCAAACTTCCCGGGGCCGACGTCTCTAGCCTACATTGCTAATCGAGAGCTCGTGGCAATTGGTAGCGAAGCGCTATCGAGGCATTTTGAATGTCGAGTTGCTCGAGGTGAGAGCGGGGGTGTGTTTATGTGTGCGTCGATAAATTATTTAGGCTCGGCAAGAGAGAGGGAGAGCCTAAGGATTCCTGCCACTTGATATCCCATCCCGTCCTCGTCGCCTCGCCTCCCAAAATTTGTCTATACGCGGCCCACAGCCATAGTCTCTCGTATTCCCTCCCCTACTCCGCCTCTACCCCGCCACACTCAACAATGAATTATCCATCCGACGTAGATGGCTCCCTTATTATATATTATTTTTGGCATTAATCAAGGTTGTTTATCGTGAGCGCGACCGCGGAAATACGTCCCATTAGGCGGCCTTCTTACTCATCGCTCAAATTTCCCATTCCTTCCCATACGAATATTAATAAAAGTGGGGCTGATTGATGGGTCTCTCGATTGCGCGAGTGAGAGGCAGCTAGGAGGGCGTGCGTTAGATTGGAATTGAAACTTAGGTGGCGAATTGAGCAGCGAGTAAGTAGAGTGTCGCGCCTCAATATCCAAATCACGGAGGGCGGTGTCCAAATTTTCAAACTTCCAACTTCTGAATTCGCACATGTACGTGCCGTTAAAGGCCTTCGTAAAAGGTGCGGAGGGGCGAGTAGGCGAGCAGCTGTTGCGCACTTGGCATTAAAGAGCCGGAGGATCGAGCCCTCATCCTTGTGGGCCTTCGTGGGCCACTCACGGTGGGAAGGTGTGGCGTGTCGCTAGGGGCCAATGTCGCGCGGGAGGGGAGGGGAGGAAGGGAGAGAGGCGCAGCCATTAATGTTTGCGAGGCCGCGCACTTGGCCAGTGAGTGAATGGAGCTCGGGATGAAGATGAATTTGCGTAGTAGCGATGGGCGAATAAACGAATCGGCTGTTAATTGTGTTAATTGGGCCTGCAAGTGTCGAGTCGGCTGAATAATAATATCGAGGAGTCGGGGTTGTTGAGCTCGTGCGGGCTTTATGGGATGGGGCGATGCCGGGTCGAGATGGCCAGGCGTAAGGCGATCGAAGCGAGTCGGGAGATCTCGGCACATCTGCGTGGTGTGAAGCTGCGGCGGTACGTTGATGCCAAGAGGTCGTATGTATTGAGGATAATTGCCCGGAGCAATTAGCGGATGGGTGTCTGGTAGCAGGACAAGTGCGTGGCGAGTGTGACGTGCGGATGTCGCAGGAGTGCGGTAAGTACGGGAAAGCTCGGGTGGAGTCGGTTGAATGGGGCTGGGTTGGGGGGGGGGGGATCGGAAGCTGGTAGAAATTATTCGGAGCAAAGTTTCGTGAGGTGGGAAGCGGGATGTAAGGGATACTTTGGATTGGTGGCTCGACTTGCGTAACTTTGTTATTGTTGCAAGATCGACTGATTACTCGGGAGTTTAGTGGAAGGGAATTCGGTGGGGGGGGGGGGGAAGAGCGCCGAGGTCATCACGAGGTAACTGCCGCAACATTTGTTTAATCAATTGATTTAAAATTCAACTTGTTTATCAAAACTTTTCCATTGGGTTAACGAACTTGGATAAGCTAAGCGACAGTTAATCACGTCTGATATTTAATTTGCAGGCTAATTATGGCACGGGTAATAGCATCGACGCAAGCGATTAATCTTTTTGCGTGAAACGCAGTTTTAGCTTTATTAATTGGCCGAGTGGTGTGAGGCTCGAGGCCCTCTCGATCGATGGACCGCGATCACGAGAATACCGACACGAGGGCAAAAGTATTTGACAGATTAACAACCTGTCACGTCACGATCCTGTATATTGTCATTCTGGCTGCACGTTCCCTCTAATGGACAATGCATCGAGTGCACGTAGCGCAGTGCAAAAGTTCTACTCGAGCTGCATTAAATAAAGTATTTGATGGTATTGGGAGAGTTTATTTCTGTCAAGAGGCGCTTGCTCTTTTATCCACTATTCCCATGCTTTTCTTTCTCTCTCTGTCTCCTCTGCCATTCCTCCTCCTCCTCGTCTTTGGCATTCGTTTGCTCAAACCCACCGTCCCACATCTCGCTTATTAATAATGCTCGGTAGTGTGGCATTGGGGAGGGGGCAAGTGAGGGCCTAATTAAAAGCCTCATCCGCCAAAATGTCCAAAAGAAAGCGCGAACTTGACCCCGTCCGCCAAGCTTAACTCAATTAATTTCTCGCCAGTCGAGTGGCACGGGATTCGCCAGCCCAGACTCTCCATCCCCCATTCTCCGACTGCGAAAAGAGAAGAAAAACTCCCGGCCATACTCCTAGTTATGACGAATCGATAAGAAGGGGGAGGCGCGCAAAGGAGCAAAGCGAAAAAAAAAATGGAAAAGGACCCGAGACAAGTAGCACGGCCAAGAAATAGCGGGGTGCGTCCATTACAGGGCAGAAGTGAATTTCGGACATGTATAGAGCGAGACAGGCATACGTACATTGGCGAGGCGTCGAAAGCGCCCGAAGCGAGTTGTATTTTCAGCAATGTGTCACGAGAGACGGAGAAGCGGCGAGCTCGCAGCTATTTCCGCGACGGGAATATAAACGAAGGTAAGGCAGCGACGCAGAGAGAGAGAGAGAGAGAGTGGTGGTGGTATTAACGTATCAGGAGTCGTTCAACGGATCTTTCTACTTCAAAGTAAGAGGGAAGATTTAAAGGGGGAGAGACATCCGTATTTTCAGGCTTCATTGGACAACTTAACGAGATGCGAGAATTCATTTTTAACAAATGCGTAATTCCGCGCGGTCGCCAGTCCTTTTTTACTTTCCCTTATTTGCCGGCATTCTAAATTTATCGAACGCCGCTCGGTCAGCTGAGAATTGCGAAGCTCCGTGTTGCGGAGCGCGCGTGGGAATTCGTATTTTGGGTCACCCCTTTCCCGTCCGAATTAAGGCGCCAGCGTTTTATCAACGCTGCCTCCCCCCACCCCACCCCACCCCCCACACGCCATTCGCACGTTTTTATCGACAAATTAATTGGTAATGGCGAGGTTGGGCCTTCGTCGAGTGCAAACTGACGTGTCAAAAGTTCAAAAGTCGAGCTTTGCCGAGAGCGGAGCTCAGCCCAGACGGATATATTATTCCTTTAATTTCGTTGTGCGCTCCGTCACATTCACCTCCTCGCCACTCGCATTATTCATTTAAACCAATAAAATTCCAACTTCTCATAATTCCCGAGAATTATAGTTGCTATAAATAAAGCTAACGTTTCTAGGCGCAATGATTTAAGTCGACTAGTGAAAGGATAAACTTTTGCAAAAACAGTACTAGCATACAAGCTTGACTGGCCTCCATAATTCCACGATGCCTGCAAATGTTTTTAATTAACTTTGGTGATTTATTGGGCGCGATACTCTTACAATAATAAACCCTCGCGTAGGCTTACTTTTTGCCCCGAGATTTATAATAATCCATCGAGCATCGGCTTTAACTGCCCTTTAATATTGAAAATTCGCTACCAGTCCACCCAACTACACCCAAGCAGCATCCTCTCTAATAATGATAATGATAATGATAATAACGATGATGCCTTGGATGAAAAAATTGAATGCAACTGGAGGCGCACTAACCGATCCGAGAGGCGAGGAGAGAAGCACGTATTGCCGACTCCACCGCGACGTTGCTCGCGAGCTTTTCCGAAAGGCAGTCTCGCGGATTTATTTTCAGAAGCCCCCGGGGGTTGGGGGGGGAGCAGCAAAAAAGGGATAACAAGTTAGACGCGAGGTTGCGTGACAGTTTCAGACGACAAGAAATAATCGATGCACAAGAAAGGAGCAATAGCCGAGGTAGAGGCACACTGCGGTTATATTTGCCGGCGTGATGCAACGGGGCTTTACTCGGCTTTATTTGCTTCTCTCTCCCTCCCCCCTTCCCCCTTCACCTCCTCCTCCTCCCATTACAGTATCATTTCGATTCACCAGTGCTAACAAAGATTCTTCCGATTTAACGTGTTTACGCCGAGGCCCGAATACGATTTACGGTACATCGCTTCCTTTTTTTCTCCATTAACTTGTGCACGCCCAAGCGTATTTGCATGACTCCCATTGCAAATCTTACGCCCCATTAGTACGCAGCCTCGCACATTTGCATAGAAGAATACGTTTCGTATGATCGCGCATTGCCAGGGCGTTGTGCCACCTATCAACAGCTACAACTACCAAACAATGCAATTCATTGGGCGCGAAAGGTTGGTGAAATTGCAAGTTTATGATCTTCGGTTGTTTCATTGATGAAAGCTGCAACGATTGTCAAGATATATTGACAGAAGGGAATGTGAGCCAGTGCAACGATCTTGGCAGACTTATTCAATCGGTGGTATAATTTTTTTCTTGTCTGCTGATTGAGAAACATTGCCACCTCCAATGTCCCAATAATCATGCTCGTCCAATTGTTAAACGCGGCTTATGCTTTCTGTATAAATCCGCATAAAACTAGCGTAAACAATTTTTCCACAACAATCAAGCCCAGCTTTAGCATTTTTTATCAAGGAGAATGAAAAAAGAGCCGCTCAAATGACATATCGCGGTTGATTATATTTCTCCTGCAAGTGCTTCTTGTTGACTAAATTTTCCCTCGGCGCTACAACTACATTAGCTTACGTATCATGATATCTGGTCAGGTATAGCAAGTTGATTCAAAATTCCGCTTAGGAAATATCAGAATGATGGTTCCCCGTAAAGTAGGGCTCGCGGGAGACTAGCTGGCGCAGAGTCGGAGACGATTAGCTTGTTTCGAAGCCTGACAAAAGCGAAATGGCGTGAGGGAGGGGGGTGGGGTGGCGAGATGGAGAGGGAGAAGTCAGAAGGCGGTCGAACGAGTCAGCAACACTATCCAACAGGACTCTCAAGTTCCTTTAAGTCTGAGTCAGCGCTCACGCTCTCTTCCTCCTTATCTCTTTTCCCTCTTTACTCAACTCACTCACACGCTCTTCCACACGCGGCCGCGCGCGCGCGCGCGCGCCCGCACACAAACTCGCTCACTCTCTCGACTTCTTTTTATACCTTTAGTAGAGCGGAAAGTCAGGAGCAGATGAAAGACTCATCCGGGGAACGAGAGGAATAAAAAAAGAGGGTACAAGTGAGAGAAAAAGGGATATTGCGTTTAGGAAACAAAATATGTCCGAGGCAATATGCCGGCTTTCTTACTGTCACAATTTCTGTGACACGTATCAGTAACGTAACAGTGCACAATCCGCCTCCGAATAAAGTTTGCTCGCGCGAGACTTAATTTGTCTTTTATGTTTACATTGAGATGATGCGCGAAGCAGGTTACATTCCTATTACTGTCAAAATGATTTAGCGGCGCTCGAGCTGCTTGAAATTGTAGCGGCTTCCGGTAAATATTGACTGGTCATTCGCGATTTGATATTAATGGGCGATTAGTCGGAGGAATTGCAAAAATTAGAACGGCAGAATTTTATCGCTAGTTTTAAGTGGAAATGTAGTTGGGGAAGTGAGGAATTTTGAGCGGCACGATGAGCATTGATCGTGGAAAAGAAAATTAAGCGAAATTACAAAGCTAATTTGTAAGCTAAACAAACTCTGCCCTATGCAATATTATAATATATCGACATTAATATGCTATGATATAAGAATAATAATAAATATAAAGATTATTGATTGTTGATTGAGATGGAAGGCATTGGTCTATCTATCGCTCCTGCTATTTGAAACTACAAATTGCAATGTTTGCAATGGTTCGGCTAAATTCGCTTGAAATTCAAAAGGAATGCCCGTGTTATTGCAAGAATTTTACTTTGGCTATTTGAAGCAAATAAGCCCTGCTCGCGCGTAACAAAGCCAACATTTTCTACGAAAAAGGGGGAAGAGAGAGAGAGAGATAAACGAAATTAATTAGAAGTTTGAGAATCAATGAGAATGAAAAAATTGACTGTATTAATCGTCGGCATAATAAGTCGGCATGGAAAATGACTTTTCCTCATTTCTACGAGCCCAACATGCATCAAAATAACAATAGTAATAGCCACTGCAATAAAATTACGATTGCTTATTACTTTCATTAGACCTCTCTCTCTCTCTCTCTTGGCATAATTTTGTAAATCGATGATAAAGCTTGAGACCATTAGTTTTCCTTTAGTTTTCGTTTCCCAAGAAATAGCAGATACAAATGAAATATACAGCGAGTAACAAAAGCAAGCTTCAGGGAATTGAGATTTGTACTCGTAAGTGCAGAAGACGGAAAACGAAAGCGAGTTAGCGAGCGGGACGGTGGAGCGGGCGGGGCGGGATGGAGACGAGGCGAGGAAGGAAGGAAAGGGTAAACGGGTGAGAGAGGAGAGAGGGAGGGAGAGGAGAAAGAGAGATGAGGAGTCGGTTTGGAGGCTTTTGTTTGTCGACCGGTTGGTTACTCTCTGCTCGCGCTCGGCGATTCCACGAACGCCACTTTATTCGACTGGTTGTGTGCTGCGATAGAGGGGCGAGAGAGAGAGAGAGAGAGACGGTCTGTCCCTTTTCTCCGGCATTCCTC